>PITA01001180.1:167928-210235 GCA_004023965.1 Spilogale gracilis | reverse complement strand
CCTTAAAAAATTAAAGATAGAGCTACCCTATGACCCTGCAATTGCACTACTGGGCATTTACCCCAAAGATACGGATGTAGTGAAAAGAAGGGCCATATGCACCCCAATGTTCATCGCAGCAATGGCCACAATCGCCAAACTGTGGAAAGAGCCAAGGTGCCCATCAACAGATGAATGGATAAAGAAGATGTGGTACATAGATACAATGGAATACTATGCCTCCATCAGAAAGGATGAATACCCAACTTTTGTAGCAACATGGACTGGACTGGAAGAGATTATGCTGAGTGAAATAAGCCAAGAAGAGAAAGTCAAGTATCGCATGGTTTCACTTACTTGCGGTGCATGAGGGGTAAACTGGAGGACAGTGGCAGAAGGAAAGCAAATGGGAACTAGGGTAATCTAGGGAGGGAAATGAAACAACAGAGACTTTGGACACAAACAAACTGAGGGACTTGGAGGGAGGGGGGTGGAGGGATGGGAGAGCCTGGTGGTGGGTACTGGGGACACCTAAAGCGGAGAGCACTGGGTGTGGGGAATGGGGAATGAATCTTGAAACACTGGAAAAAAAATTTTAGTAACAATAAAAAAAAAAAAAAAAAAGGCCCAGAGGAATAAATACTCCTCAGAGTGTCTTTACACACTTCCAGGAAAGAGATTTAAAGAAGCTGGCTAATAATGGCAAATAAGCTTTAAAGAAACTAAATACTGCTTCATGGCTCCAGTGAGATAAATTTTGTGAAGATCCCAGAAAAAAGCTGTTGAACAAAAAAGTTGAGTTTATTAAACTTACACCAGCAAGGGAGACGACTTTGACAAAATCTTGGGAGTTACTCCAAAAAAGAAAGTAAGGAAAGAGTATTTATGATTTTACAGTCTGAACCCAAATGGTTTAAGGCAGGTTCTTTTAAGGCACAGAACTTACTGGGACTGATGCAAGTCCCTAAGTATTGGTGAGGCAATGAGGTGAGTGTCATGAGACAAGTCTTCATTATTTTCCTTAGTGAGTTTTTTTCTGATTTTGGATGGAATCCCTCATTCTGAAATAGATTCTCTGAACTTTTCCAAGGATTTGGCTCTCTAGGGTATTGTGGAAACGGCTTCTTGGAAGGAGTTGCCTTCCTGTCCTAATGACCAAGTAGGGCATTTCCTTTAACCTTCATGTAATCCCCCCTCCTTTTTTTATGGCATTCCACCTCCTTAAGAAATGTTAGAACACTTTAGAGTTTCTTAATCAATAGGCCATTTTCGTTTGTTTTTTTTTTCTTGTAGAGATCTAGATCTTCAGTGACTTCCAAAACATTCCCCACATCTTGCCGTTGGTATGAACTCTCTTATATCTAGTGAGTTGACAAGTCCTGGTAAATACAATGCATCCTGCCCTCTAGCTTTTACTTTGGCTGCAGTAAAGGGTCATTATTCTAGAAGTGAATTTGTAACCGAACTAACACAGAGTTCACTCCTTGCTGAGTCACAGATACAAACCACATCAGGTGGTGTTGTCGCATAAAGAAACTTTATTTGTGGCAAATAAGAAGATCACCAGGAATACCTTCCAAAGCCGAGACTCTCCAAGCAAGGATGAACGGGTTCCCTTTATCCAGAGTTAGGATGAATAGTTAGATAGAGAAGCCTTGTCACTGTACATAGAGGTAGGCATAAGGCTGTGCATGTACCTTCAGGAAACATGTCTGTGCATATATTGTATGTTATGTAAATGAGGCTTGTGCTCTTCCTTAGCAGAGATTTTAGTATTCTAATGAGGTAAAGCCAACATCATCACGCCAAGGTCCATCTGTGCAGGGGTGAGTCATGTGCTGAGTTCAAATTGGTCTGGGTGGTCTGGACTACTGGAGTTATTGCTTGAGGGAGTAGTTTACGTTTCCATCACAGAACATTATGCCCATTGGGGTTTTTTGTCGGAGTTAAGCGATAAACTGGAAAGAAGAGCTTAAGAAAAAATGTAGGACAAAGTTCGGTGAGTACAAGCACATAGGCAATAAAGGTTAGGTCTTGGGTTCTAGATGGTGACAAGTTGAGATTTTTTTTTTACGTGTCCCATCTGTTAATTCCTTGTTTTTTTCTTTGTATGACCTGCTAACAAACAAGGTTAATTCTTGATTTTCTAGAGGAGTTTCTAATATATTTGTTTAGGGCATGGACTATTCCTGGACAGAGGTTAGGCAGTCATGAGTTATCCCTTTGGTAAAAAAAAATAAAAATAAAAATAAAAAAAGAAAGAAAGGAAAAAAGGAGAAAGGAAAGTAGCAGGACTTAAAATATTATTACCAGGGAAGAGATGGGTGAGATAAGGCTACCTACTAAGATAGTGTCTTTTTAGTAAGCAACAAAGATTGTGTGTCTAAATAAAGTGTCCCTCCCAATCAGATGATGCCCCAAATGTGGGACAGTGATCGGTGGAAGACAGTGGAGAGGATGGTGAAAGGATTTACCAGAGGCATTGCAAAGGAGATAGAAGTGATTTGAATAAACCTCAAGGAAGTTGCCGGCAGGACAGCAGAGAGACGGCGCACAACAAGGAAGTGGGTGGGGGCCATATGTAAAGGGCGACAGTGAGGAGCCACAGAGATGTATGCTCTTTGGATAACTGTGCCTGTTTGTAAGTAGCCAATTGGCCAGTGAGGACTTCTGGAGATTTTGAGGTGGGTGGCCTGCCGAGCCTGTCTGAAGTCAGTCAGGCGGGCACTGTGGCCCTTTCTGCCTTCCACTGCTCGAGCCTGTGTGCCTAAAAGCAGACTCTACAAATTATAGTCATGAGAGAGGACAACTCCCTCCGTTTTGACCTTTTTTTAAAAAGTTTTAAAAAACATTTTATTTATTTCAAAGAGAGAAACAAAGCTGGAGAAGAAACAAGCAGGGGAGTGAAAGAGGAAGAAGCAGGCCTCCCGTCAAGCAGGCCCAGCTGATGTGGGCCTCGATCCCAGCACTCCCAGATAATGACCTGAGCCGAACAACTGAGCCACCCAGGCGCCCCCAACCTCTGTACTTTCTAATTGACTAAGTGCTTTTCATCTTATCTCTTATCTCAGGCAAAAGAATGGAGCAGGCAAAACATCCCGTGATGGGAAACAAAACTACCCCTTCAAGCAACAGGAACTGCCCTGACACCAGCAAGACCCTGTGTGATTGCCCCCAAGACAATGATTGACCTGACTTTTACTGCCCCCCTGCACGTACCCACCGACCTCTGTCCCACATTTTCCTTACATAACCTGGAAGTATTTTCAGCCCTCTGGAGACAGTCTTTGAGATGCTAGTCCACAGTCTTCCTGGTGCTGGTCTTACTGAAATAAATCCCTTTCTTCTTTCACCAACATTTGTTTCTCTGCCTCTGGATTTTGTCAGAGGCAAGAGGCAGAAGCTGGTCTGTTTGGGATCTCCAGGACCCTTGGGCCTCAGTTACAATACCATGAAATTGAGTCAAAACAACAAAGGCTTGTTCAGATGGTTTATTTATGGTATGTAGAAAGGTTTAAGATACTTAAGTTGACCCAGGGTAAGAAGATGTTAAAAAAAACTAACTTTAAATTACAAAACGTCAGCTCAAGTTTAGGTTCCCAAGGAAGAATTTTGATTACTGAGAACTTGGTTAAAGCACAAAGGGGCAGGGGCATTTTAGAACAGTTGGAAACTAAGTGCCTACAGTAGTTATAAGACACAGGCAGCCTCTTGAGCTGACTCTGAGTGAAGTGTGAATGGCTGGCCCAGGAAAGTTGGGAATGTCCTTTAGCCTGTCCAAAGTGAGAGATTTACCCCCTTGGGATTAAATCTTGTCCTAGGTGATATAATTTGTTTTGACAAAATTATAACATTCCTTCTAACATAAAGTCTTTTTTTGAGTAAAACTGTTAGGAAGGTAAGACAAGAATTGCGGGGAAACGTAAGACCCATAGTGTCTTAGTAAGTGGGGGGGGGGGGCACCTGGCTGGCGCAGCTGGTAGAACATGGGACTCTTGATCTCAGGGATGTAAGTTCAAGCCCCACATTGGGTGTAGAGAGTACTTAAAAATAAAATCTTAGAAAGGAAGGAGGGGAGGAAGGGAGTAACGATGAGAAGGGAAAGAAAGAAAGAAAGAAAGAAAGAAAGAAAGAAAGAAAGAAAGAAAGAAAGAAAGAAAGAAAGAAAAAATAGGAGAGCACATCATTAAAGTACTTGAAACATAACTGGTAAGGCATATTGTTGACTCCCAGGAAAACTCAATCTAAGATAAGAAACTACTAAAGAAAGCACAGCACAGATGTAGGAGCCTAGAATGTGAAATCCCATAATGAAATAGTATTTGGGTTTAGTGTCACAGGGAAGTAAGGAATGGCTATTTTATTTATGACCCTGAGGTCCTGAGCAAATCTAGCCTTCGCCCATCGAGTTTCTTGAGAAAGAGGACAGGTACAAATTGTAGAAGGGCCGGTAAAAGTTATGATGAGTCTTGTTTGCAGGTTTCAGTTCCTTTGCTTACTGTTTTTAGAAGCTTTTACTCACGCCTCAGTAAGGTTTGAATGTGTCAACATCAATCTTGATGGACCCAAGATTCTATCGGTTTACATATAATTTTTAGTCCATTGGAGTTCGGGACTTCACGAAGACTTTCAGTTTGGGTCTGATTTAGACACAGGGATACCGGTAAATTAGTTTCCAAATTAGCTTTGGCTTGAGTCTGAATAGGGGAGTGCTTGAGAATCTAAAGGAAGAGGTCTTCAGAGGAACACTTAATCCTGCAGAGGCTTTTGCATAATAGATTCTTCCAATTAAATTAGCAGGTTAGTCTAACAAAGGATAAAGGACTGTTCCTTGGTTAAAGCCGAAGGGTGAAAGTTATGGGCTGGGACATAGAGAGTGCCCCCGATTACTGCAGCTCCCACCTCTGGAGAAGTTTGTGGACCCTGAGGAAGAGGTGATAGAATAAGCCCAGGGCTTAAGGTTGGCACTGAAGCATCCACTACCAAAAACAATTTTGCAAAGCTGTCACTTAAAGATAGAAAAGCAGTCACATTTAGAGACTTCAACTTGTGAGTTTAAACAGTTGACTCTACGGCTCACCCTCCGAGCACCTTTATTATTCACTCACTGTATTTTTTTCCCTTCTGTTTTTTCACTAGCACAGTTATTTTCCAGTACCTTTTCTGTTAACAACATCTATAGGCATCTTTCTCCAGAGTTTCTCTCCCAGGATGCTTTTAGTAGTTTTATCTACTAAAGACATTAATTTATTCTCATTCTTGTGTCTCTGGGGTTTTAGCAAAAATTTTCCGAAGGTATTAAAAATCTGGCAATGGGACTACTCCCAATTTCGGTCTTCGTTTGTATGTTAACTCCCCCTATTTCTGACTTAGGTTATTCACAAAAAGTGAGGAAAGAACAAGAGTCACGTACGCTCCCCTGTCTACTCTTGAAAGCCAGCTGCGGTTACTAAGAGTCTATTCATGAAGTCTCCGATGACTTCTTTTGGAAGCCTCTTCATGTCAGCCAAAAAATGCAGACAATTGAAGTTTGCTCACTTTTTATTTTAAGGTGCCTATCATGAGAATAGTGGTGTTCTTATCAAAAGTTCCCTACTCTAATTCTGTTGAACTCCTGTTTCTTATGTTTATTCCACGTAACGCCTCTAACCCATGTACTTTCTAATTGGCAATATTTCACCAAGAACAATTTAGAACTACAGCAAAGCCACTTCCTGATTCCTGACTCTCAGAAACAGTATGAGAGAATAAATATTTGCAGGTAATAAGGGTTACTTGGAGGTGGTTATTATTATTGTCATTCTGGACCAAAAAATTAATAAACTTTGTTTCTTTTCTCAAAAGGGGGGGAGGAGGTAAGGAAGAACCAGCGATTAAGTGCCATACAATACGTGATAAAATCTTACAAGACATGCTGAATTTTTAGAATAATAGAGTTAGGTACAAACTGCTATGGGATCACAGACAGGTGAGTGATTAATTTTGTAGGTAAGGATGCAGGGAGGAGGTTGGGTCTTCAAGGTAAGGTAGAATTTCCCCAAGACAGGAAAGGAGATAAGAAACAACATGTAAAAAGAACATAATGGATCCTGGGAGCATTCATTCATTCATTTATCCATCCAATAAGTATTTATTTAGCACCTTACTGTGTCAGGCACCGTGCCAGTGATGAAAAAAAAAATCCCACCATCATTCTACCTTCATGGAGCTTATAATCTAATGGGAGAGATTTAATAGACAAGAAACAAATACATATATAAGGATAAGCAGCAATAATTACTACAAAGGAAGAAAGCAGGATAAAGAAGAAGAAGATGGCAAGAGAAAGCTACTTACATAGGGTGGCTAGGGAAGCCTTCTAAGAAGAGTCAATATTTAAGCTCAGACCTAATGGATAAGAAGAAACAGATATGCAAATACAGTGAGGAGAGAGGCCCAAGCCACAGCACAGGACCACATACAGACAGACCCTGATCCGGACTGTAGAGCATGGGATGTGAATGTTGAGCTATTTGAAAAAGGGTTTTATATGATTTGATATATTTCAGTTAATTTTTCAAAAGGATAAATCGTCTGAGCCAGGTAGATGATTCCCCATCCCTTTGTCTGATCATATTTTGTTCCATTACTTATTCTGCCATTGCATTGTCTGCCCATCACTGAGCTTGAGACAAAGACCTAAGAAGGCATCAGAGTTCTTGCAACACGTACGTTGCGAGGTACATGTTGCAAGGTAAGGGCAGGAGGTAATAGATGTGGTAATCACCAGATGAGACCATTTAGAGAAAGGCAAAGTAAATTATCTTCCCATCATAACAAAAATCGAAAATATGACATTGTTGGCATTGCTGCCAAGCAGCTGGTAGCAAGAAAACAGAGACTGCTGGATGGAAAACTAGAGACACTTGTTATGCTCTGATCAAACACTGGGCAAACCGGTCACTCGCAACAACTCAGAAGGCAGACCCGTAGCAAAGGGGAGGGCGATTAGGAAAAAGCAGTGATGAGATGCACTGGCAGGTTCTTGCTGTTTTTTCAGTAAAGTACCATGGAAAAGAGTTGAGTGAGACAAGAAGAATTAGTTTATGAGAAGGGTAATACAGCTTTGTTATAGGAGCTGTGCCTACATCCTGCTGCTAACTGCTTCTGTACCCCAAACAGCCAGAAATTATCATGTAGAACCTTTCTCAAGGGTCTCCATTAACTAACTCCAGGCAATGGGAGTAGCTCAACAGAAAACATCAGATAAAGGGCATTGCGTTTCCATCTAAACTCGTTCCAGAAAGCCTCAAGGTGCCTGCCATTAAATTGAGGATTGGAGGTACAACCAGTGACTAAGATGCTGTTGGTTTAAGAACTACAACAAGAGTAGACTTTGGGTGTGGTTATTTCACATGAACTAACTAGAAGTAAGTAGAATAGAAACCCATTGTATTTTTGATGAAATCTGATCACTTATGTGGTGGGCACCCCTCAGATGGACCCCGTAACCAAAAATTTGGTTTGGATGTCAAGACTAATAACCACACACACATCAAGAGGGTACAAAAAGGTTTATTATTCACATTTTTCTGGGGAGAGCAAGGCAGTCCCCACACAGGTCCAAAAATGAATTGACTGGTTGGGCTTTATTGTTCTTAGGGTGCGAGGCTGGGGCAAGGGTTCCTGCTTTCATGCCAGACTTGTGTGGCCTGAACTTCCCACTGGGCCAAAGAAGGAGGCCTCACCTTTCTAATCAGCTTGCCCAGATGTGGAACCTAGGGGGTGGGGGTTAAGCGGGAAGAGAGGGAAGGAGGCATGAGAGCTATCAGCAGTCAAACGTGAAATATGGAGTCAACCTCTTTTTCACGGCCAAATAAATTATAATCCTGGTCTATAACAGTCTACAACTGTTCAATCCCTAAGGAAATCTAGGTCTACAAGAATGCACCAGCAGGCAGGAGCCTAAAAAGCTATGATAAACCCCGAAGTTTCATATGGCTGTGAGTTTGATGAGCAAGAATTTCCTAGAGGTTGAACCAGGGACCACTGAGAGCAATGGACAAGTTTCTCCAAGATAGCAGATTCAAGATTTAACCAAGGACCTTATTTCCTGCTGGGGCAAAGGGTCTTTGTAAACCCTGCTCGCCTTTCATCATGACGCAGGGCATTGACTACTAACCCCCATTCCTATCCTTCATTTAACAGTCTTGGGCGACTGGGTGGCTCAGTCAGTTAAGCATCTGCCTTCAGCTCAGGTTATGGTCTCAGGGTCTTGGGATTGAGTCCCACGTACAGCTCCCTGCTCAGCGGAGTCTGCTTCTCCCTCTGCCCCTTCTCTCCATTGTGGGCACTCTCTCTCTCAAATAAATAAATAAATAAAATCTTCAGTAGTTTTCTTTCCCCTTTCCTTTCAAAAACAAAACCCTTCCCCTGGAGTTTTAGTGGAATGTATGTCCATCTAGCTCAAGAGAACATGTCCCCGCCTCCCTTGAAGGTAGGTATAGCTATGTCATAGTACTCATGAATAACTGTGAGCCAAAGTGATGGATGAAATTTCCTTAAAAAGAAATAGCCTGCTCCAACTTCCTCTCTTTCCCAGGCTACAAAGTGGATGTGATTCTTTGAGCCACTTTGGACTGTGGCATGAACACCAGCCTTGGTAATAAAAGAACAGCAAGATAGATGAATCTTGGGGCTCTCCATTACTGTCTGAAATGGAGCTGTGTGATCCGCCTGGACTTCCAGGCCACCTGTGGACTGCTCTGTGAGGAAGAAAGAACTTCTTCCACGAGCCGCCATAATGTGGGGTCTCTGACAGCAGCTTTGACCATTTCCTTACTTGTACAAAAAAGGTGAATTAAAGCATTAAGAAATTAAGCTTCTCTACCTTTTTCTGATCTTAAAAAATGGTCTTTTCTTATTCCTCTGTATTTTAGCCTTAAGGACAAGTATAAAGAGCCTCAAATGTAATTAGCTATAAGCAAGTAAGGCCTTAAAGCTACACAGTGAGCGTCTCCTCTTTTCCAAAAGTTAACCTGCAAAATATAGTCATGTATACTCCTGAGTCTAAATAGAGGCCTTCATGAACATTATGAGTGTTCACACTGATACCTGAAAACTCAGATCAGTAGACATCGATTTCCCTTTTCTCCAACACATCACATATATGCCTGCACTATTTTTATCTATTCTCTGTAATTAATTAATCAGAGGTTATTGGATTAAGATATAATGGCACCCCCTATGTGGTGCAAAGATGGTGATATTCTCAAGTTCCCACTCTCGAGTAACAGTGCTTCCTAAGGGCTCACGGTGTTGCTAAGACAACGGGGATGCTGCAAGAGAATGCAGGCACTGAAGTCAAGGGACCAGAGCTGCCTGAAAGGACGTCATTGACAGCATGCTCGAGGCCTTTTTCACAGTGCAACTTGTAACACTAAGCCAGAAAAAAAAAGGATCATACTCGTCTAACACCTTTCCATAGGAGACGAGGGCAGTCTCAGTGACTTGTATTCTAAAATTAAAGAAACAGCAGGATGTGAACCAAAAGTCAGGAGATTACCATCCCACTAATAGGTCTCTTTCTTAGAACCCTGAGCAAGTACTGTCCTTAAGTTGTCTTTATTCTCACAGAAGCATGTTTGAAGACTAAGAGAAGAAAGCAAAAAGAAATCAGATTGTCAGTCGTTCCTTCACTACAAATGGACCTCTCATCTAAACAGAGGTTTGATTCTACCTGGTAAATATCTGGGTAGGTGTGATACTCATGGAGACCTGTGTCTGATGTTTGGAATTTGAGTTGATGGACAGATGGGAAGCAGTATGGTCTCCTCCACTCTGAGAAAGGCACAGGAAGCTAAGGGACGGCAGTGCTGGGCCCCGGCTGTACCATGGGCCTGGCCAAGCAACAATCTTGTTTTCATACCGACAACATCAAGGGCAAGAACAAAGGAAATAAAAACAAAATACTTGAATGGATATTGAATTTTTTTTCTGGCCTCAAAGAAGAAGGGAACAAAAACAGCAGCTGAAAAGTGTCCTTCACATCATGTACATTTGACTGTGCTGACAGAAAAATCCATCGAACATAACCTGGACCGGGGAGTAAAGGAGTACAGAGCTAGGAGGGACCTTGTTCAGAATCGTCTCCCTCTCTTAAGAAATAATCTGGTGACAAATAATGGAGAGGCAAAGACAAGTGTTAGAGGAGAAGTTTTTCCGATCTTTGAGGATTCCTTGACGAAGAGTCACAGAAATGACTGAAGACCGAGTTAATAGCGCACTTCTCATTTTTCAAGTGGGAGTCAAAAGGTAGTCTTTCATAGCGGAAAGTGGGGATCCTATTGTGAGGTCAAGACTTGTGCAGGGGTCCTTATCTATAAGTACAAGCTGAATCTAGCAGAATCAAATGAAACCCATGGCGTTTTAAAACCCTGGAGTTCTAAGCATAAAAAAGGAAATAGAAAAAAAAAAAACACGGACCACTCTATTTTAATATTTTTAAGTAGCATAAATCATAATGGTTTGTATACTACACTGTACAACTATATACTGCAACTTTCCAAAGAAAATTAACTTCTTATAGGGTTTTCTGAAATGGTTACTCCATTAGGTTAAGAGTTTGACTCCTTAGCCATCGCTACAACACAAGGCATACAATCTATGCGGTCCCGAGTCTTCTAGCTGTGCTTGTTTCTGCTGCCATCGAGGCAGGAGCCTCTCGGAGACCTCACATAGCCCCTTCCATCGCCTGCCCCAGGAAGCAGGCTCTGCAGGGAGATGTGTGCCGATGGGTGTAGCTTCTGGGCTTTGCTTCCCATTAGCTTCTCCCCTCTAAGAGAACTTGCGTTTCTTCATGGCTTCTGCTTTCACTGCCAGGCTCTTGGCGCAGATGGTCAGGACCACAATGAGAACGCCCACCACAAATGTCACCAGGGGCCAGAGGAAGCAATGCAGGAGGACAATCTCATCATGCGTGCGATGCAGGAGCACATCGTCTGGTCTGCAAGATAGTGGAGAATGGGAAAGAAAGAAAGAAAGAAGGGTCAACTGCCTTGGCGTGGCGTAAGTCTGCAACCAGGAGCCCAAATTGCTCTCTAGCCCAAAGGGAATAATCCTCACCGAAAGTGAAGACCTCGCTCTGGCTATAAAAACTGTATTTTGAGGTTTAGATCCATGACAGAAAGTTCTGAGGTCTTGAATCAAGCCATGGGTGCAAATTCGTATGATGTAAGGTTATTTAAAATGTTGTGAAATGTCAAAAGTGGAGCAATCTTTTACATTAATATTTTCCTCCCTTCTGAGTTGCTGAACATATTCCATTTTCTCACTCACCCTTTAATGTCTGCTGGTCAAAGTGGCATGCATCAGTTACTTGTGGGTTGACATTCTCAAACCCAAATTAGACCTCGGCACTTAGGCAGGATGCAAATGATTTTAATTCACAAAAATAATCAGTTAAAGTCACTGTTTGAATTTAATCAGAAAGATCTATGTATAGCCTTCAGGTCAACTCAGCTCCATTATGTGAAGGTTTCTATTAATGAACAGACGAGTGAGTGGTTAGATTTAATGCATTTTTCCCTGCTTCTGAGGGGGGAGGATTAGCCCTCATTTTAAACCACTGACAACTTTCTTAATAAATTTTTCAAAGTCTTAGCAATGTATTTCTATCTCAACAATGTGGGGCTCTATTTTCAATTCCAGCACTGGTCTCCTTCTCAAGGAAGTGAAGATGAGATGCATTCCACAAGCCATGATCTCTCATCTTGGGCCATTAGAGAAAGAGTCTGGGAATTCAGCCTTCATACAAGAGGTTTAAATTTTGCAAGACATTTCCATTTCATTGCCTAGAAGGTTTGTTCTATTTACTAGAGTAGCAGTGCTTCCTCTAGGCAAGGAAGAAGATGATGTAGAAAAATTAGTCCAATTGCCCTCAAGAACATCAGAAGCTTTAGAGAACGCAGCAGTGCATTGAACAAAGAAATGCATTCTTGAGGAGCTCTCACTTGTCATCACTGTCATAATGAAAGACCTATTCTTCCAGAAGACTGACAAAGAATGTTGGGTATTTCTCTTCTACCTATAATGCAGCCATCATAAGGCACTAACAAAAACATTTTTGCAGATTCACTTTGAAATTACAAAATTCTTGCCTTTTTTTTGTGCATCATTTCCGATTTTGCACACATTTTTACTGATATTTTATTTCATATTGTTTCAATTAAAATTTGTACTATATGAATGCACAGTCATTGTAATAATTAAGCAAAAAGCATTCCAGCTTGTAGAAGTTACTCTTTTTTGTGAATTCCTATAGCAACCCATTGTCTTCAGGACTTTTGTCATCATTCCTTTGTGGTATATAGTAATACGATATCGTTTTCTCCTTGACTTTGTCATTGCCCATTATTCTACAGATAGACGTTGCTAAATAACCACTTGCTCTTGATGGTGGGAAACTCTTCCTATTGCAGCACGCAAAATTTCAAGAAAGTTTAAGCCCTAGGTCCAAATATAGTCAAGGTATGATATAGTTGAAGTCATATTTCACAGTCTTTGAAATCCCGACCTCCTACCCTGCCACAATTCTTTTCCCAGCTAAGAGAGAGAGCTCAAGGCTGTCAGCTGCCTCTACCCAAGTGTGCAAAAGAAAGTAAAAGCAATCTTGGTTTCAGATCTCACATTTAGGTCTTTAATCCATTTTAACTTTATTTTTGTGTATAGTGTAAGAAATGGGTCCAGTTTCCCTCTTTTGCATATAACTGTCCAGGTTTCCCAGCACCATTTATGGAAGAGACTGTCTTTTTCTCATTGCATATTCTTGCCTCCTTTGTCATAGATTAATTGACCATATAATCATAGGCTTATTTCTGGCCTCTCTACTCTTTTCCATTGATTCATGCATCTATATTGTGCCAGTACCATACTGTTTTGATTGGTGTAGCCTTGTGGTATAGTACATCTTGAAATCTGGAATCGTGATACTTCCAGCTTTGTCCTGGATTTCTCAAGACTGCTTTGACTACATCAAAATGAAAAGCTTTTGCAAAGAGAAGGAAGCCATCAACAAAAGAAAAAAGCAAAACACTGAATGGGAGAAGATATTTTCAAGCGACATATTCAATAGGGCTTAATATTCAAAATATATAAAGAACTTATACAACTCAACACCCAAATAAATAAACATATAAATAAATAAACCTGATTAAAAATGGGCAGAGGACCCAAACAGACATTTTTCCAAAAAAGAAATATACATGGCCCACAAACACATGAAAAGATGCTCAATGTCACTAATCGACAGGGAAATGCAAATCAAAAACCACAATGAGATATCACTGTACACCTGTCAGAATGGCTAAAATAAAAAAGACAAGAAATAACAAGTGTTGGCAAGGATGTGGAGAAAAAGGAACCGTTGTGCACTGTTGGTAGGAAATGTAAATTGGTGCAGCCATTTTGGAAAATAGTATGGAGGTCACTCAAAAAGTTAAAAATAGAAATATCATGTGTGCCAATATGTGTATTCACCCAATGGAAAAGAAAACACTAATTCAAAAAGATACATACACCTCTATGCTCATTGCAGCGTTATCTATAATAGCCAAGATATGGAAGCAGCCTAAGTGTCCATCAAATGAATAAGGAAGATGTGCTATACATATATACACACAATATTATACAGCCATAAAATATGAGATCTTACCACTTGCAACAATGTGAATGGATATTATGCTAAGTGAAATAAGTGAGACAAAGACAAATACTATATGATTTCACTTATATGCAGAATCTATAAACAAAACAAAAGCAGAAACAAAAAGCAAAACCAGGCCTACAAACACAGAAAACAAACTGAGGGTTGCCAGACGGCAGGGGTGGGGAGGATGAGCAAAATGGGTAAAGGGGAGTAGGTGGTATAGATTCCCAGTAGGGAATGAGTAAGGCACAGGAACGAAAGGCACAGCAGAGGGAATGTAGTCACGGGTACTGTACTAGTGCTGCATGGGGACAGATGCGAGCTGCCCTTTGTGGTGAGCACAGCATCATGTGTGAAGTTTCGAATCACTGTGCTCTACACCTAAAACTAATGTAACAGCATGTGCCAGCTATATTCAAATAAAAAATAAACTGTAGTATTACTGATTTTTAAAAAAAGTTGTCTTGGGATGGCCTTCCTCCCTCCCTTCCTTCCTACGCTCCGCTCTTCTCCCCTACTTTCTTAAGGGCGAGGGTGCACAGTAACGTGAATATACTTAATACCAGAGAACTGGACACTTACAGATGGTTAAAATGGTAAAAAAAAAAAGGGGGGGGGGACTTGCATTTTGAACACTATTTTAATTAATTTGCATGTAATTTCCATATGTGTTTTGCAGTTAATTTTCTAGTAAAATGCTTCAGTGAGTATCCTCTTTTGTGTTCCTTTTCTAGTATTGATATTGAATCCTTTCCCACAATATTCTACATCTGAGTTAGGAAAATAGCCATGGATGAGGGTGGATTGGAACTACTATGCATATTCTCTGAAACATTTAATTAAAAAGGGAAAGAAGGAGTGAAAATAATGGAAAATGCTGGACCCAAATATTTGTTTTATTTAGAAACTTCTTGGCCTTCCACCTGCTTTAAGAACACTTGAGGCAAAATTTTATTTTAATATTTCAAACGACAAAACATGATCCACTTGAGATAGCTATGTTGAATGTGCAATAGCTTCAAAAGCATTCTTTGAGGCAGAAATATTATATAAAAATGTTCACATTTCTTCCAAAATAATTAATGTCTGTTTCCAATTCATACAGTTCTAAGATGCCCCATTTTATCCTTCAATGGGAAGGAAGGGTAGCAGAATATGACCCTTTGCCATAAGGATTATTTGGAGCAGAAGGCAACCAAGAAGATATAAGAAAAGCTTTTGGAGAGACTGGGTGGCTCAGTCAGTTAAGTGGCTGACTCTTGTTGTTGGCTCATGTCATGATCTCAGGATCCTAAAATGGAGCCCTGCACTGGGCTCTGTGCTCAGTGGGGAGTCTGCTTCTCTCTCTCTCTCTCTGGCCCTCCCCCCACTCTCACTCTCTCTCTAAAATAAATATATCTAAAAAAAAGAAAGAAGGAAAGGAAGGAAAGAATGAAAGAAGGAAGGAAGAGAGAGAGGGAGGGAAGGAGGGAGGGAGGGAGGGAGGAAGGGAGGAAGGGAGGAAGGAATGAATGAACAAACGAATGAACCAACCAACAAATGGAGGCAGGGAGGGAGAGAGGGAGGGAGAAAGAAAGAGAAAAGAAAAGCTCTCTGCTCTCCTATTTGCCTTAAAGCAGGACATAAATTTTTAAAGGTGTCTCTCTTTCTCTCTCTTCCAGAATGACAAAAGTTAATCATTGGAGACAATTCTAGACCTTTATCAGTCCAGAAATGGCATCAGATAAGCTATATAACACACTTTCCTAGCTAGCTCTTACCTTCTGTAAGTTCCCATCATACGTTTACCTTTCTACAATTTGCTGCCCTAGAAACTAAAGTCCTTTTCCTCTATCTTTTTTTTAATTTATTTAAGATTTTATTTATTTGACAGAGAGAAACACAGCCAGAGAGGGAACACAAGCAGGGGGAGTGAGAGAGGGAGAAGCAAGCTTCCTGCCAAGCAGGGAGCCTGATGTGGGACTCAATCCCGGGTCTCCGGGATCATGACCTGAGCCGAAGGCAGTCGCCTAACCAACTGAGCCACCCAGGTGCCCCCCTTTTCCTCTATCTTGTCATTTCTCTAGGAATGTATTGTCTTTCCTTAAAGATGTTACATAAGCTCAGTTCTTTTTTTAATTAATTTTTTATTATCACGTTCAGTTAGTACATTGTTAGTTTTTGATGTAGTGTTCAACGATTCATTAGCTGCATGTAACACCCCAGGGCTCATCACAGCATGTGCCCTGCTTAATGCCCACCACCTGAGTTCTAACCACCTCTCTGAGTTTCGCATCACTGGGAACTTCCACATGGACCCAGGATGTTATGACCTTCTCCATTTTTCTCCTGTTAATCTACCTTTTGCCAGTCTAATTTACAGAGCCCCAGCCTATGAATCCCAGAAGTGTAAAGGGAATAGTCTTTCCTCCTCTGCACAGGAATGCTTCAGCTCCTTATTCAGTTAACAGGATTTACTGACATTACCCCTAAATTGATCCTTGTGACACAAAGTCTGGTTCATTGAAATTGAGACTTTAGTGTCTTAATTTAAAGCCCTCCCCTACCTAAGTTTCCTCCAATTTGATCAGGCAGCTCTGTGTTTAGAATTCAGTTTTCCCTAATTCTATAACGGTAGGACTAAAGGGGAACTTAAAAAAAAAAAATCACTATTTCAGGGCATCTGGATGGCTCAGTCGGTTAAGTGTCTGACTCTTGATTTCAGCTCAGGTCTTGATCTCAGGGTCATGAGATGGAGCCCTGTATTGGGCTCCACGGAGCCTGCTTAAGATTCTCTCTCCCTCTCCTGTTACTCCTCCACCACTCTCTAAAAAAATTTACTATTTTCAGTATTTGACAAACTAGATAAATGGACTGATGAGATCTGAATATGATGTAGTCTCATCAGGATGGTGATGAGGATGTTGGCAATATACAAAAAAAAAAAAGGTGAGAACTTTGAAAAGGTAAGCAAGCCATTTATTTTGGGATATGTAGAAATGCTAATGGAAAGCACTTTCAAATCCTGAGGGGGGAGGGGCACAAGTATCACAAAACAAGAGAAAGTGCTGCAAGTACCCTTAGAATACTTTCCGAAGGGTGGGCCCTACCCTGAGTCAAGGTTTGAATGTATATTCTAGGTATATTATTAAATAGTTAGCATTTATTAAGTCCTTACTACCCTCCAGATGCTCTGGTAGGACATTTAATCTCACTTGATCCTCAAAGTGACCCTGTGATGGAAACATCTTTAATTGTCATTTTGCAGTCAAAGAAACTGAGGCAAAGAAAGATTTTACTCAAGACTATACAACATAAAATAATAACACAGTGTTTCAAAATCCTATCTGTGTGACTTTTAAACCTGTACTATTTGTCCCTTGGCCAGCTTTTCTCACATTTGAACCACTTCTGGCATTTGTTGAAATGCAACTTCCTGAATTTCAAGTCCTAGTTGACTGCATCAGAAAATGAGGTTATGGGATCCAGATAGCTGTATTTTTGAGAAGCTCCTGGGTGATTCCAATACATAATCAGGTTTAGGAAGCACTGTGGAAAGCCCTAATAGTTAAAAAAAGAAAAAACAAAAAAAAAATGGAGTGAAACATAAAAAGCTACTTAGCTGGCTATTTCTGTGACTGTCTAATTAAGTCTTACGTCCAGGTTATTTTCTTGGCCTCCACATACTTTTGGGCAGAAGGTTCAGTGCATGAAGGTGTCCTGGGATAAGATAAGAGGACAGAAGGAGTGGGGGTGGGGAGTAAATGGGGTAGGGTAGGAAGTACAAGGCACCCCCAGATGAGCAGCAATGTACCAGATAAAAAAGACAAAGATTTGGTGTATATCATCCTAAATATAAAAAATACATTCCCTTTGACTTTGTCTCACCAAATGAGATTTCTTCCATCTCTCAATACCTGCTCTGTTGGCTGACAGGGAAAGAAAATGGCGACCTCTTTTTTTAATGGGCTGGAAAATTTCTTAAACTTATCTCAAAGCTCACGTAAAAATCTAAACTGCATAATAAGTTGCTGGTATCCTGTGATGGTAAACGTACCAATGAAGAGAAAAGATGATCTATGTACAAGCACTTTCTCCATGAGATCCTATAGAAAGTAGAAATCTTTTATTTTTTTTTAAGATTTATTTATTTTAGAGAGAGAGAGTGCTCACGCACACTGGGTCTTACAACCCTGAGACCATGACCTGAGTCCAAATCAAGAGTCAGCCCCTTAACCAACTGAGTCTGCCATGTGCCCCCAAAAGTAGAAATATTTTTAGATTTATTATCACAAGAACTTTTTGCTTATCTGAGCAGAGAATTTTGCTTTTCATATAGCTGCTAGAAAGTTCAAATTTTGGCTTGCCTTAGCAAGATTATACAACTTTTTTGTGCCAGCCAGATCCCTCTTATTTTCTGCATGTTTCTAATTTATTTTCTCTTGCTAAACTCTATCAATCTTTAAAGCACTCCTTAAACCCTTCTCAGAGTAGGCACATACCAGTTCTCTACATTTACATATCAGGTATTCAGTAAACCTTGGAAACTTTTTTTAGTTGTCAGCTTTATCCATATTTCTATGAGAAAGAATATACTACATTATTATAGGACATTGTACTTGTGTATTTTGTGGAAATCTTGAAGTCTATAAATGCTTCATGATAACACAATCATAACACAGTTCTGCAGGCCGAATGTCAGTCCAACATGACAGCCTCTGGGAGAGCAGCACAGTCAAATGACATAAAAAATGGAATGAATACTTTCTCCAAACCTTTTGAATAGGTCCTCTCTAGTCCTGCTCTAAACATTGTTTATTATTAATAACATGACCTACTTTAAAAAATAATCTTGGATAATAAAAACCAAAGACATAAGTAAAATAAAACTCTTAAACTGACAGTAAAGAGCTAATACGGTATAAATAGGTTGAGAAAAAACAGAAGTCCAAGGCTAAGAAGAGCTCCTACCACAAGCGTTAAGTAGAACTCACCTCTGAGTATCCCGGTCCTCAAGGGAAAAAAAGACAGATGACTTACACAGCCGCCATTGTACAAAAAAAGAGAAGCATGCCAGTGCACCAGAACAAACTTTCTGCTAGGGCTACCTTAATAAATGAGATGGTGTGTATTTTTTTTTTTTTTTAAGATTTTACTTATTTATTTATTTGAGAGAGAAAACAACTTGGGTGGTAGGGGAGGAGCAGAGGGAAATGGGCAAGCGGACTCCCCACTGAGCACAGAGCCCAACCCAGGGCTGGATCCCAAGACCCTGATACCATGACGTGAGTGGAAATCAAGAGTTGACTGCTTAACCAACTGAGCCACCCAGGCGCCCCAGACTGAGGTTTTAGACGGTTTTCCAGGCAATGCCAATAATTGCTGACATCTGGGAATTACTGACCTTAATGTTTCTTAAATATCAAATACATCAGCTTGGTTTTTGACAATAACTGAAATCACTGACAAGCATTCTAGGTTACTGGTTGAAAGGACCGTCTACTGTCAGGTTAGATTCCTGGCAGGGAAGTGACAAAATGGTAACTTAGAATGCAAACCAAAAACCTGACATGTATTCATTCCCAGATAAGTTTATCTCCTTGGAGCTAGGTTTCAGACAGCCTTTGAAGGTTTTTCTCCGAAGTCTCAAATGTATCAACAGATATTTAACTGAAACATCACATGTGAGAGGCAACTATGGCATAGAAGGTTTTCAGGCAGGAATTGCTGACCACTGACTTCTAAACTAGAACAACCTTTATCTGGGTATCATTCAATGTTTTAATTTTTAGGAAGACTCTGTCCTATGGGCTTCCTAGAAGGGAACTGGAATATGACTAGATCTATTGATTGATGAGTTTTAAACTATTTCAAGAGGTGGTTGGTTGTTTTTTTTTTTTTCCTACCAAAAGACATTAAAGATTGGCTGATAGAAACACGGAATTTTTGGTTTTGGCATAAAGTTGTCCTTATTGAGAGTAATTAGCCAATGTGTTGAGTTGCTGTTTTAAGCAATTTTAAAATTGGCGAGAGGTTGTCTTGTTACATGACCACAGGGAGGCACATGAACAGCTAATCTGAAAGCTGTATTAAGTTAGGCTATAAATTACGGTGGGAAGACAGAGGCCAGAACACAGAGATCCTTTGTAGTATTCTTCGTGATGATTTGTTCTATCAGGAGCCCATTTTTGCCCACTCGATTTCAGCAATGATATTGTGATAAGAGCTTTTAAAAGCTTGTGAAGTATTCTATCAACATCATAGCTTTGCTCCGCAGATAGTTCCTATCTATGGCTGAAAGGCTGCTTCTAGATCTAGAGATGTTATAAATACCCTTACATTTTCTTAACTCTTTCTCCAGTTAGGGGAACTTAGAGTCGTAATATTTAATTGTCTAAGAGTTGTTCCTCAAGCTTGCCTATTCTTCTTGGAGGAAATTAAATTAAGCCTCAGACCTGCAGTTTCTAGAGACAAAAATGTGCTTTTGGCTTTGGCAGGATACACAGCAAACTGGCATCTATGTTATTTTGGAGCAATAAAGGGCTGAATTAATTATAAATAGGAAATCCCCTCTGATGGTGAGTCTTAAGTAGCCTTGCAAGTGCAGGGCAGTGTTTCAGAACAGGAACTTGAGTTAGCCAAACCTGGGTTTAAATATGGGATTTACAACTGCTAACTGCGTGACTAGGAAAAATACTGAATCCAAAAAGAAAAAAGAAAACGAAAAATACTTAGTCCCTCCATGTCTTAATTTTTTCAACTGTGAAGTGGTGCTCATAATATCACCAAGGCAGTCCTGAGGAGTCAAGGAGATAATGTATGCAAAGTGTTTAGGCAGATAACTGCTTCATAGCAAGTATTTAATAATTCAGTAAGGGGTGGTAATAACGGTTATCATTACAAATTGGGGGCTCACAACTCAGATGATGATTTTAAAATGTTGGCAGGGATGTATTATTTCCAAGTACCTTCTACCATCTAAGATTGTCTGGCTGGAACTGCAGGAAATTCCCTTGATCAAATTATAATTTCTTTTGTACAGATGTCTTCGTTCCCCCTCAGCCTCCTGTGCCCTCGGTCGTCAGCCTTCCAGTCTTGTAATGGTAGGCTTAAAGGTGGCAGTGTTAAGAAAAAAAAAAAAGTTTAATAAACAAATGATTCCTTTCAATTCTATTACGTGCAACAAGAAGAAAAAATCCAGGGGCACCTGGGTGGCTGAGTCGGCTAAGTGGCTGCCTTGGGCTCAGGTCATGATCCTGGGGTCCTGGGATCGAGTCTCACATTGGGTTCCCTGCCCAGTGGGGAGCCTGCTTCTACCTCCCTCTTGCTCTGCCCACTTAGCATAAGTAAGTAAATAAATAAATATTTTTTAAAAATCCAGTAATACCAACCTCTTGATTAGGAGCGCAGATAGAAATTACCCCCTAAGTCTATCCCTCAAGCCATCATTTAACAACATTAAATTACTCTGGTGTTGGGCTTAGCAGATGTTTTCTGATGGGTTGAGATGACTGTCCTTCCAGGTACAGCCCAGACAAGGAATTTGTCTCTGTCCAGGTCTTGTAAAGCAGAGGCTCCAGGAAACCGATACAGCCCTGAGGTCCCACAGGAACAACTTCCTTTAAGGTTTTGGTCACACAGTGTGGTAATTATTTTTTATATATGTCTTTTTCCCAACCTGACTCTAAGAACCCTGAGGTCAGGAACATATAGGAGAGGTCCTTGCCTGACAGGATATCCCCTGAGTTCTCAGAAAGAAAGAGGGCTTATTGTCAAGACCTGCAAACCAAGAGAATGCCTACAACCTTTTATCTTTAAAAAAAAGAAGAAGAAGAGGAGGAGAAGGAGGAGGAGGAGGAGGAGGAGGAGGAGGAGGAGGAAGAAGAAGAAGAAGAAGAAGAAGAAGAAGAAGAAGAAGAAGAAGAAGAAGAAGAAGACGACGACGACGACGACGGCGGCAACCCAATGAATCTGTCTTATTCTGAAGCATCTTGGTAGAAAAAGGTTTTATTAATTATAAATTCTTTGTTGTTCTCCCACTAGAAAAAAAATGGAAAGAGAATTTTTAAGCTATCTAGATATTCTTCTGAGATTAAATCTAAGAAATAGCATTAAATTTATATTAAATACCTGTCCTCTTCTACCAGCCTCTGCAGGCTGCTCAGGTCACCTGCATTGGCGTCCGAGGATGTTGGCGAGCACAACTTTCCATTGGCTGGCCTCATCAGAGAAGTGAAGCGTTTTAGAATTCCAGCAATTCCTGTGAACTTTTCTTAAGAAAAGTATTACTGTTTAAGTGGTCTGGTCTGTGGTGTCTCTGAGTTACCGGATAAGTTATTTATTTCACATAGGGCTACAAGTGTCTTGCTGAAGACAACTGCTGAAATCTGGGCTTTAAGGAAAAATATACTGGAGAGAAGAAGAAGAAATCTACACTCTTCCATTTGAGACAAAGATAATTTTCATAATTGTTCTCACTTTGTGTACCTACTTTGTAGTTTCAATTTTAAAGTGACAATCCAATACCATGTTATTTATTGCTTTTACCAATACCATTTCAAATCAGTGTGGGAAAGACAGATTAGTCAATAAATTGTGTTGGGACAATATTGGTCATTTGGAGGAAAAAAATTTGCTTCTTATTTGCATCTTATTCTGCCCATAAAAAAAAAAAAAGAAGAAGAAGAAGAAAAAAAGAAAGAAATTTAAAAAAGAAAAGAAACAGAAAACAGAAAATCCAGAATACATCAAAAACACTCATGGTAAAAAAACAAATCATGAGTGCTTTAGATGAACACCTGGATTTTGAAAAATACCTTCAGAACGGGAAAAAAAGTGTTTCTAACGGTTTTTTTTTTAGGTAGAAGTGCATCCAAATACTCTATTGGACTTACTTGTACTAAAGAATTATTCACTTTCTATCAGAAATTAAAATTTAACTGATATCTTATATTTTAATTTACAAAATTTGGCAAATTTCTGATCATCCAAATTTCTTTCTTTCTTTCTTTCTTTCTTTCTTTCTTTATTCATTCATTCATTCATTCATTCATTCATTCATTCATTTATTTTAGGGAGAGAATATGTGTGCTGGGGGTGGGGGAGGGGCAAAGGGAAGGGGAGAGAGAGTCCCAAGCAGACTCCCCACTGAGCAGGGGGCCCAATGCGGTGCTCAATCCCAGGACCCTGAGATCATGACCTGAGCCAAAGTCAAGATCTGAACAGTTAACTGACTGAGTCATCCAGGCACCCCTGATTACCCCATTTTCTAAGTAAGACATAAAATGCAGAAATTATTAAGAAAAATGGATAATCCAACTAGAGAAATGTAAACATTTCTGTAAGCCAAAAAAGAAAACTCCACAAAGACCCATAGGCAGAATAGAAAAAAATAGCTACTATTCATATGAAAACATGCTAATTCTACTCAGTAAGGAAAGAAAAGCAAATAAAAAACAAGATACCATGTTTTACCTATCAAGTTGGCAAAAATTAAAAGCCAATAATATTCAGTTCTGGAGTGTGTGTGGGGGAAAAAGAACTTTTATGTAAGCTAGTACAACTTCTTTTTGATTGGTTATTTTTTAGTAGCTGGTACAATTTTAGATGTGTATGACTTTGACTCAGCAATTACACTTCAGTGAATATACTCTTCAGATACATTCCTATTTTTTTTTTAAGATTTTATTTATTTGACAGAGAGAAACACAGCCAGAGAGGGAACGCAAGCAGGGAGAGTGAGAGAGGCAGAAGCAGGCTTCCCGCCAAGCAGGGAGCCCGATGTGGGGCTTGATCCCGGGGTCTCCGGGATCATGACCTGAGCCGAAGACAGTCGCTTAACCAACTGAGCCACCCAGGCGCCCTGATATATTCCTATTTTTTAAAAAAAGCAAAGGCAACAGCAATTCTTTTTTCTGTGAAATTAAAAAAAAAATACAATAGGAGCATAATTTAGGAAATTTTCTTTCAGAATCTAAAGCTTTCCAAACACCGTAGAAGTCATTTGTTGTACTTCGAAACTTTCACCCCTCCATCTTGTCTTCATGTTTCAGCTCCCCTGCCAGTGTATGTGGATGGGAGCTTCCGTGACTATGTTTATGTGAACACATTCTTCACATGATATGTAACAGAAATCTGTTGTCTCCACGTCTTTGAGAATAAGCCCATATTGTGGTCCAACATTTTACGTGAGGCTTCTCTTTATAATACGAGTTTTCCAAGAAGTCTTCACCAGCTAAAGGACTGCAACAATTTCAAGGAGAGAGAGAAGAGCCACCTAAAGAACAGAGCAAGGCTGGACTGGGAGTCAGCTCTTCAAGGAGATGAGGTTTTAAAGGGCATATAAAAGAGATGGAAGGGAAGGCACAGAACCAAGGATGAATAAACAATAGTGACATGAACCCCCAAGGGCACAGGCAGGGAGGCAAAATGAGAAGGAGACCGGGGAGAAATGCTGCGGACAAGAGAAAGGGTAATGAAATCTGTCTATAAAGGAAGAATCAGGTGCCATTCCGAGGACAAATGAAACGAGTGTTAACAGTGAGAACCAGAACTAATCAAATCTCATTTTTCTCCTCTCCTCCATGGAGCAAAAATACTATAATATATGATTGTATATTTAAAATATTATTAATTACAATAAATCATTTTATTTTCATGATAAATATAATATGTAATATAATAATTAAATTTAGTATTATTAAAATACTACTAAAATACTAAAATAATAATAATACTAATTAAATTTAGTATTATTAAAATAAAGTATGACCCAAACCAGGAGAGCTGAAATCCACGACAGCAAGGAGATGGTAGGAGATGGCACTTCTGGGGCATGTGGGTGGCTCAGTCTTTTAAGCATCAGACCCTTGATTTAGGCTCAGGTCAGGATCGCAGGGTCCTGGATGGAGCCCCAGGTCAGGCTCTGCGCTCAGTGGAGAGTCTGCTTGAGATTCTCTCTCCCTTTCCCCCGGCCCCTCCCCCTACTCTCTCCTGTGTGCTCTCTCTCTAAAAATCAATAAGTAAATCTTCAAAAAGAAAGAGAGAGATGACACTTCTAAGAAACTTCCTCTGCTGACTCCAGGGAAGCCCCAGGCAAGAGCGTTTCTACTTCAGAACCAGGAATGATTTCCCACCTCTCCTTTTCTCAGCAAAGAATATAGCTCCATGAAATTTTCATCACATCATCACTGCTTTCTCAATACAATGAGGTCCCCAGACAGAGACTCACAGGTCCAACAGGGAGCTGTGAGTCCCCAGAGAGAAATCCAAGGCTTTGGATTTTCATGAGACAGGCAGTGGGAGTTCTGACTTTCCACCGACTTTGGGTCAGTGACTTATCTCACCAAGCCTCAGCTTCCTCATTTATAAAATGGGAAATAAACCCTTATTAGAAAGATCAGATGAGGGCATTCATGTGGAAAGCATTTTTCTATAAAACCACACGCAACGTAGATGGCCTCTATGAGATAAGACACATCTGTATGGGTCTCTGGCCCTGGCCCCTGACACAGGACTCCTAAAGCCCTTGAAAATTCCTAAGTGATAACAGCACTAGGAGCAACTTTTGTTTTAACGAAGAAACTTGAGGGAGGCACCTGGAGGACTCCTGGATGGGGGATGGTCACCAGAAAGACCAAGCCATGATTAGAAGCTTGGAACTTTCAGACTGACCACCGTCTCTCCACATCCCACTTCTCTAGAGAGGGGCTGGAAATGGAGTTAATAATTGACCACACTTATCTGAGAAAGCCTCTGTAAATATCCCAGTAGTACAGGGTTCAGGGAGCCAGTGTGGGGAACACACATACACCAGGTGGATGACCCACACCAACTCCCCAAGGACAGAGGTCCTGGGTCAGGCCCCTTCCTATCTCCTATCTTTTTATCTGGCTGTTTATGTGTATCCTTTATCATATCTTTTAATAAACCAGTAAACGTGTGTTTGCTGAGTCCTGTGAGCCCCTCTAGAAAATTAATCCAATGTGAGGAGAAAGTCATGGCAAGTTCCAATTTGTAGCCATGTCAGACCAAAGTGGTGGTAACCTGGGGACCTACTACTTGCAACTGGCATTGGAAGTGGAGGACAGTTTTGTGGGACTGAGCCCTTAATCTGTGGGATGTGGCACTACCTACCAATGGAACTGAATTACATTGAAGGACAGCCGGCTAGTATTGTGGAGAATTGCTTGGTGTAGGGGAAAACCGCACACATTCGGTGACGAGAAGTGTCAGAAGTGGAAGTGCTCTACATGAAGGGTAAAGATACACAGCGAGAGACTGACCTGAGTTCAGAAGGGACTTCCTAAACAAATGAGGGCTGAAAGAGCCTAGAAACAGCAGCACGAATTAAACCAGGACATCCCAATATTCCCCTCACTGATCAAAACAAAACAACAAGGCCTCTTACTCTGTGAAGCCAATACCAAAGCAGAGAAGCTCTCGTTAGACGAAAAGCCAGCACAAACCGAAAGGATACTCAGTGAGCAAAGTACTTATTGCTTTCTTTCTCAAAACCCTCAAGAACAGGGTAGAGGCTCCCCTTTGAAATGAAATAAGATGATACTCAAGGGCTTAAAAAGTTGAGCCAGTGTCTTGTAGGTCCATCTAATACCACGATCTGGACAGCCTAATACTCAAACGTACTCCAGTGTTTCGGAATAAGCAAGTCATGGGTTACACTCAGCATAGTCACTACACGTAGAAAAAGACTTCTGAAAGATCACCTTAAGAACCACATTTTCTATCATTTCCCTAAGCTAAATCTTGTTCTCAGCCCTTGCTCCATGCACAGAGAGGACACTGAAAACTAACAGAGGATATAATCACAGATCACACCCTTGCAACGTGGGTGTGAGAAACCGTTTCCAGGGAGAAATGACAAACATACTGATGCACCCAAAATATGCATATGAGCAGGGATTCCATTGGGTGTTTGTAAGGTTGGCAAGAGCTTCGGAGTTAGGATCTCAAGGAAATAAGGCGGGTAAGGAATCCCCCCCAAATGTCAACATGTCTTCTTACCATCTGAGTAATACTGGGCACATTGTGTGCAGTTGAATGTGGCATTTAAAAGGAGGCTGAGGAATATATTCTCCAGGATTTCTGACATAAAATCAAGATGGTGGGGTTTCCTTAACTAGTAAAATATCAGTAGGGACAGAGCAAGGAGGGCTCATTCACCCACCCATGACTCATATGCAAATAAAAAAGAATGGTGGTGTCAGTGGGTCTGCCCAATCCACAAAGCCTGGATTTTTTTTCCCCAGTGGTTCTCATACCTAGAAGAGCATCACGCTGTGCTAAGCTCAAAGTGAGAGCACAGCAAATGTTAGTGTAATAAGAAGGGAATGAAAATCCCATGCCACAGAGTTTCAGTTAAGCAAATCAGGGGTGAAGGAGATGGTAGGAAGCAAGATCTTAGACTTTGTAGGAATTCTCTCAAAGGCCCACATGGATTGGTTTGAGATCATAAATACCAAAGATGTATTTGCATAAACAGTCATGTGTATCTGCCTGTATTTTTACAGACTGGGGCAACTATTTTCAGAAAACTTCTAAGAGGAATTGATCATGTTTACTATTCTTTTGGTCGTCACAAAATTTCTTTTCTTCATGCCTATTTTAAAATCTATCTCTAGACTGTCCAACCAGGTCCTATACACATAACTACCGTCACTGGTGGTTCTTGCCCCGCCCCACCCCCACTTAGATGACTTAGCCCGCTGGAGAAGATTTCCCTCACTCCACTCCCCCACACAGCGCTGTCCCAGACCCAGCACACTAGCAAAGTGGCCCGCGCCAAGTGAAGCCAATGCCAAATGGGCCAAGTGGGTGGGGAGGCATTCTATTTTCCCCCCAAATCTGAAAAAGATCCTATATCCCCAACCACAACTTACTCCTAGGAATCATTAATGTCTGAATCAGTGAAGTCACTGATTTTTCAATGAGGAAAAATTTGTCAATCACCACAATTGACTTTCTTTTATATACTTGTCTCATCAGACTGGCTCCATTATTTTGGCAGCTCTGAAGAGAGGATCTGAAAAAAATGTATCCTGGGTGAACTGCGTATCTTCTTTATTATTATAAAAGTTCAAAGGAAACAGGGCCACCTCTTAGCATGATTTGTCATTTTACAAGCTTCCCAACTGCTAAGAACTCATTTTACTAACATGTATTTTGCAACAAATTGTTGGATTTTTTTAATTAGATAATTAGCAGAGTAGATATACGTTGCTGCTGCAAGTAGGAAGACAGAAACAGATTAGCATTTCTATCAAGGCTAGCAATGAATCCTTCATTCTAACCTCTAAAACATATAGTAAAGAGTACATGCATAATAACTTTATATTCATTTTTGTTATAGCTGTTAAGCAGTTATTTCTCTTGGGAAAGTGCACTGAGCACACACTGAAATATTTCTACGCAGCAAAAGTAGTTAAATTAATTGTAAAGCTCTTTTCCTAATTGATAAATCGCTATTTGGAAAACAGAAGTTGTATAGAGAAATGTGCATAACAAAGTGATGATTTACAGTACAATGGAATTTTTAAATTGAGTAATTAAAAAGATCTTATCAATCAATCTTAAAGTTTCTCTTGGATCTGTGTGTAACTTGACTTTACCCTGGTAAAGTGATACTCAAGACTCAAGAAAATACATGTAAATAGCCACCATCAGATTTCTGGGACTAAACATGATAAACAGTTTGAAAATCACTAAAAATTATAGGCTCGGGTAATGCTGGGGAAATCTGTTTCCTTTTCCTCTGCCATGAGACTGGTATTAACGTCCCAGATGGCCACCTCTTCCCCAGGGGTCCAGAAGTGATAATACATGGAAACAAAGCTGCGTATAACCTAAGAGAGACAGGTATGGTAAACAGGAAATAAATTCTCACTGTTACAAGCTACACAGATTTAGATTTTCAGGTTGTTAGCACAGCACAATTTAGCCCAAGCTGGCCAAAACACCCAGATAAAGGCTGGGGACCCTACGTGTGGCAAAGTAAGCAGCCATTGTGGTCAAAATTAGTCCTCTCTTAGTCTCAAGCACAGAGATGGTGTGCAGATGCACACTCGAGCATCTTAAAAGACTCTTCTTGGTACTTGAGTCTCTTCCAGTTAGCCATTCCACAGCACTAGCACAACACCTACAACGGGGCAGGCCCCAGGGCCGGCCTCGAGTGGTGGCTCACCCTGCCCCCCCCAGGCCAGCGGGCTGGAGAGCAGGAGCGCTGTCTGCCCGGCTGTGCTCCCATTACCCGGTGCAATGCCAGCTGCACCTGCTAGGTGCTCTGTAATTGTTTCTGGTTTGTTTGTTGTTGAAATACAGTTCCAAATGCAATGGACATTTGTACAAAGTGCAGAGGTAATAAAAGAGAACTGAAGTGCACCTGGGGAAGTAAAAAGAGATATCTTTGGAGCAGACACAAAAGAACAGGAGTTTAGAAGCTAAATTTCTTGGGAGAAGACAGAGCACATAAAAAACACAAGTCCTTTGGTCTGGCATTTCATATTATTTTGCCACCAATGGTACCTTTAAAGAATGTTATGGTAGCAGTCTTGTTGACCACATTTCATTGAGTCCCTTGTGTTAGCCTAGTATGGGCTGGCATCCTGGCCGATATCAGTGGCAGGAGAGCACAGTGTTTCAGAACACGGACTCTGGAAGCAGAGTGCATTTAGGTTTGAATCTTGCTTCTGCCACTTGGCCACTGTGTGACTCAAGTAAGCTGCTTAACTTCTCTGTGCTTCATTCTCTCATGTATGAAGTGATGATTGTGACAATAACACCTTGTAGGGGTGTTCCACAGACTCAGTGAGATTCAATGTATGGAGCACTTAGTTTCTGGAACAGAATAAGCACTATATGAAGGGGCTCTTCTTTCCTGGGGAAGGCCAGGGAAAGACCACCAGCTAACCAGTTAGGTGTCTGTGACCCAGTCCTTTCCAGCAATTTTATCAATAACTTGAACAAGGGGATCGAAGTCATTTTGATTTACAATTAGGGGGCACCTGGGTGGCTCAATTGGTTAAGCGTCTGCCTTCGGCTCGGGTCATGATCTCAGGGTCCTCAGATCAAGCACCACATCGGGCTCCCTGCTCAGTGGGGAGTCTGCTTCTCCCTCTGCCTGCATCTCTTCCCCTGCTTGTGCTCTTTCTCTCTCTCTCTGTGCCAAATAAATAAATACATAAATCTTAAAAAACCAAACAAACATGATTTACAATTAGGATAAACATTTATGATGAAAGAAATAACAAATATGATGTGTGCCAGAATCAAGATTCAAAATAATCATAAGAGGGTGGAAGAATCAGAAAAAGCAATCCCTATTTAAGTAGGGATACATTTTGAATTCTTGCACTTAAACCCACAATACCATACTTGCAGGTTTAGAAATGGGAGGGTGGAGGTGCTGTTGTAAGAGAAGCGTGTATGAAGCAGATGTGAGAGGACTCAGTCTGATTAATAAGAAGCCTTGTATGAACCGACAGTGTGCTGCGGCTGCCCAAACAAGCAGTGCTTCCTCCGGCCCCATTAACTGAGCTTTAGTCTCTGGACCGGATGACAGTGGCAGGAATTCTGCCCTCCCCTATAGAGGCCAGCTCCAAACACAGTGAGTAAAGCGTTACAAAGAGTGACATCAGCAATGTCACTGATGGCAGTGGACCCTAGCACACCTACGGTCTGAGGGTCAAGGTCTCAGGTTCGGATCCTTAGCCGACTCCTCCGTGGCCATGTGACCTTAAGGACCATTTCCTTTGCTGTAAAACTCAAGAAGCTCTCTGCCTTCCGCCTGATGCCATAGCGCTAACCAAGATGAAATTGCTTTGACTGTGGTAAAATGTATATAATACAAAACTGGCCATTTCAAGTATACAATTTAGTAGCATCAGTGACATTTATGATGTTGTGCCGCCCTCTCTATTATCTATTTCCAAAACTTCTTCAATACCCTGAAAGGACACTCTGGAAACATTAGGCAGTAACTCCCATTTCCTTCTTTCCCTGGTCCCTGCGGACCTCTAATCGACTTTCTGTTCCTACGGAGGGGTCGAGGCTAGCTATTTCCCAAATGAGTCATCGACAACTAGAAATGTTTGGACATATTACTGGACCCCTTCAGGGAGGGGTGATGTGTCCACAGTCACCAGAGTTGTTCAAATAGAGAATAGAAAATACTTTCCAAAAAGATGTTGTGGCACGGACTGGCCTTGGGTTGGAGTGAGTAACTAGACGAATCCCCGGGTTGGATACCCTGTGCTACAGGCTGGATCTGGCCCTATCTTATCTGAGACGAGCCGGAGGCACGAGCTCCCCAGTAAGTAGCCCAAGGTCACACACCCGGTCACGGTCACAAAGAGAGCTATGGTTAGAACTGAAGTCTCCTGACACACAGCCCTGTCCCGCATTCCACCCTCTGACGATGCTGCTCTCTGTGACCTACTTGTCCTCCGGTTCTTGCAGTTTTCCTCCCAAATTCCCCCAGAGCTTTGTGTCAAACAAAGATGCATCCACGATCTTAAATGAAAAGCGATTTAATAACACCCAATTCTGAGTTTTATCGCCACATGATAAAAGCCATTAGATGAATCTGCAAGTGTGAAAACACTTGGAATCACCATCAGAAAACAAGCCCTCAGGTTAGTATCGTAAGTACCGTACAGCCATTTGGATGTCAGACTTTCGAAAAACACTGCAGTGAGTTCCATGCGGAGTCCGTGGCATACTTGCAGAAGCCCAGCAGTCACCACCTTTTTTTGAAAAAGTACAGATTTTGAGACTAGAGTGAGCTTTCAGTTCTGATGTAATCTCCCTTACTACGTAACCAGACACAAATGTATATGGAAAAGATTCAATTTGGGTAAGATTCCAGATTCACTGTTTTATTCTTTAAGGCTCAAGATATATCATTGGATTTGATGCCTAAAGAGAAAGCCAGTATGTTCTTTTAAAATTTTACTACAGAACCAGTCTCTTCTTTAATGACACATTATAAGAAATATTTTTTTTCAGAGGAAAGAGCAACCAAAAGTAAAAAGCTCTATTAAAAATTGCATTTTTACCACAGATCAAGTCTAGTATTTAGTAATTCATTCAAAACTCAATAATATTTCCCTATGGAATTTGTTCAAAATATCAGCTTCTATCTTTACATACACATTTCCCATCTGTGTCCCAGAGGTCTGCCAGCAAAGACAAGGCTTTTTCTTTAGTAATTTGCCCTATAAAAAACCAAAGGAAAACTTAGAAGTCAATGAAACAATTAAATTCACCCTATAAATATATTAAAAGAAATCTGGTTTTAGGGCTTCATAAGACAAAAACAAACACAAAGACATTGTGAAACTCATCTGCAACTGACCATTTGTTCTTCACCATATTGGTGATGAATGTACGCAGAGTTACGTATATAAGCACGGAAGTGGTGTTTGTCTCGCAGAAGGAGAAGCCCAGAGGTCAGTGGGCCCGGGGAGGGGACCGCTCAGTGATGGTGCTGGGAGGCTGGCTTTCTATCTTTACACTCTACTCTTTTCAGTGTATGGATGTCCTTCCTCATGCATGTCACCTCAAGTTGCGCAGTGGTTTCTGCGTTCCTGGCCTCAAGCCACCTCTCTCCACTTGCCTACCAGAAGAAGAGGTGGAAATAAGAAGCAGTGGTACTCACATCAGTAAAGCAAAAACTTCCCCAGAAAACCCCCAGTGGATGTTGCGTCCAATACACTCTCCAAGGACAGAAAGCTAGAATCATCCAATTCCATCCTCTTCTTAACCTGCCCCATCATGCTATAAATTGGTGGACTCCACTTCCTTGAAGTCTTATGTCCGTTCCCTCCCTTCCTTCTTAGATTAATTCTGCCTCTGCCCAAGCTCTTTTCAGCCCTTGTGTAGGCTGGTGCAAAAGTCTGTCCTCCACATAGCTACCAGACTGGTCTTCCTAAAAAACAAACGTGACTGTCACTCCTGTGCTGCACATGAAGTCTACAACACTTAGCATGGCATAAAAGCACAGTACTCTTATCTGATTCAACCTCTTCAGGTTCATCCACCCTTTTCTCCTAAATGCATTTCCAAGCATATGAAGCTCCTTACATTTCTTCCAGTCATGCATGATACTACGAATCGTAATGATTTTGAACATGCTATCATTTTCCCTGAAATCCCTTTCCCCGGTCTTCATTTGCCTGGAAAAGTCCTACTCACTGTCAAATTCAACCTAAATTTTCCCTATATATCCATATCTATATCTACACCTATATTCTATATATATCACTATCATTATAGAACTTAGTATACTGCCTTCCAATGGCTTATTTACATAAATGTCTTTCATAATAGTCGAAGAGTTCCTTGAACTTACAGACAAAGTCTTATTATCTTATTATCTTTGACCACTGCCACCTGGTACACAGCAGGTGATTAAGAAATGCCTGTGGAATAAATGGAAGTGTAAATAAATGAAATGGTGGTGATTTTATGGATGAAATCAAGGACACGGACAAGGGTAAAACCATGAGAGAAGAGTGATGAGCACTTTGTAGCAGCAAGACCCTTGTAGCACCTAAAACGGCACTGTTTATTTCTGGAAGAGAAAGTAAATATTCACATAAGTGAATTTTCCAAACAACTGAAATTTGACCTTTTCAGTTGCATAAAAACTAACAAGAATGCTAAAATATCATTGGTAAAAATCTTCCCAAAAATGCATTACACATTCCCTTACCTTTTAAGGAGAGCACATGGAACCAAAATTAACCTTTTTCAATGACTCAGTGTCATCATTATGAAACTCAATTGTTGTTGAGGTAGGAAGACTGTCTGCTTCCCCACTGAATGGCTCCAGACTGTTAACCACTTAGTTCTTTGCTAATTTTCTTTCTCTTTCACCATTTGGGTTTTATCTAGCATCTTAAGCTGTTGTAGTTGTTAGTACAAGCCTTCAGAATCTGAGAATCACAAAGCCCAAGAATTCAAGAGCTTAACAGAATCTTAGAGATCATTTAATCTATCAGTCTATTAAATCTGATAGATAAGAAAACTTATCTAGGCCCTGAGTGAGTGAGCAGTCCTTTTCTAATCGGTTGCTTTTAATATTCTAAATGGCTTTCAAACTGTATTCTAAAGAGCACTCTACTCAATTTCAGGTCAGGCCCTAATGTTCATCTTTCTCTAAAATGCTGAGAATAAATTAAATTTAAAAAGATACACTATTGGACAAACATATTTTGAATGAATTTAAAAATCAGGATATATCCATGCAGTATTAGAAGTATAAGACAGTCATTTCTTTTAACAATTAGAATCTCTTCTTTTTACTTATTTTGTGCTTGTGTTCTATTTTGCTTTACTCATTTATAAAATCCTTATTGTTTATTCATTCGATACCTCACTGAGCCTTGTCAGTGAGTAACCAGACTATTCACTGGAGAGTTCTTTCTACCTTAGAAATTTGCAGGGCAAGGAACGAGAAACACATACATTTACGAAGCACTCACTGTTGTGCCACTATGATCCTTACCAAAAAAAAAAACAAACAAACAAACAAAAAACAAACCCACAACAAAAAACCAAACCTTAAGATGGATAATGTTATCCTCACTTTACAGACAAGGAAACCAAGATCAAAAGTCGCACAATCCACCCAAGGTCACCGAGTTAATAACTGGTAGAGGAGAAATGTAAGCCCCAGGTGCCTAATGCTAGTTATTTCATTGTTGCCCTTATGGAACTAATAATCTCTAAAGGGAGAAGGCTACAGATTCAGCTAATTCCATGACAGGGGGACAAAAGCAACCACAGCAGCATGGAAGCACGGAGGGGGAGGGGTTAATTACACCCGAAAAGGTAAGGGAAGGTTACACAGTGACATTTGCGGAAAACCTTACTGATAGCAGTAAAATAATGAAGCAAACACTTGTATAGGAAATACTATGGGTGAGGCCCATGGCATCTCCTCGATAACCTCACAATAACCTTATTATTTCCCCTTTCGACAAAAGAAATTGAGGCACAGAGAGGTTAAAGGAACACCACCAACACCACCCACACTAGAAAGTGGCTAGTTCCAGGGCTCCTGCACCCAGCTTCTGGGCTAATTCCTAGAGGAGGAAAAAGGTGAGGGTGTCCCCAGGTGAGGGAAGAGGATAGGGACCAGGGCATAGGCACCAATGTGCAAGGGAAACAAAGAGGACTCTGAGGTGACTGGAAAGGCTCAATCCAAGTTGAAACCTTTAAGTCAGATCATGTCACTGACTCCCCTAAAAAAACCCATCACTGGCTGCTCGCTGCATTTAAGAGAAATCCACATATAACTGGCTTAACTTTCTTTCCAGTGCCAACACTCCTCCTCCCCCTCACTCAGAGCCTCCCTGCCATGATGGCCTTTCAGATCCTAAAACTCACCAACCTCCCTTTTGCCTCAGAACCTTTACACAAGGTAGTGTCTCCTTCTGAAACAGTGTTCCCCTCACTTTTCCCCAGCTAACTCTTAAACACCCTCTGCTCTCCACTTAGTCATGGTTTACTCAACACGGGCCTTTGAAACTCCCTACCTTGTTACACTGTCTCAGAGCAGCGCCTTCATTTTTCCATCACAGCATTTACCCTACTTTGTAATTATCTTTCTGATGGTGTGGACACACACTCTAAGCCCCAGGAAGGCTGGGAGTGTGGCTGGCTTTTTCTCCCCATGCTGCTCTGTTTTTGTTTCCCCATGACTGGCACATAATTAAACACTTGAGGTTGGAGCTGGAACTAAAAGACAAGGTCTTTATCCCCTGGACAGTAAGAGGCAGAAAAATTTAATCGAGGATCGTGACAAGATTGAAGGAAGTTTAAATAAAGTGAAACAAAACTTTGTGTAGTGTGGGTGAGGATGAAAGGCCAAGGTTGAAAGCCTAGTTGACGATCACTGCAATAATTTAGATGAGAAACAGTGAGCCCGGAACCAGGGGAGGGGAATGAATTCAAGGCTTTGCAGGTGGCGTGGCTGGACTTGTTGGTTGGACCCGTGTGTGTGTGTGTGTGTGTGTGTGTGTGTGTGTGTGTGTGTGTGTATGCAAGCGCGCGCGCGAGCACACGTGTGCATCTATGTGCACTCTGTGAGCTACTAGCCACTTAAGAGGACAAAATAGTAAAAAGTAGACCTGCATGGGGGGAAAAAAACCACATGTTCTCCATAAAAGGAAAATTTTGAAAAATAAAGACTCATCGCTCCTTCCAGCCCTGTGACTGGGAGGAAATTGAGGAATGAGTAACCATTTTCCAAAGACAGGCTCTCTTCAAGGTGAAGCCAGTCAGGCAAAAATGAAGTAGGAGATTATATGACAAGCCTGAGACTGCAAAGAAGCTTTCGGTCAATGGAATGAGGATTTCAAAGCATACTCAATAGAAGGGCGTGAGGTGGGTTTCATAGAGAAGGGATAAGCGAGGGAAAGGCTAAGAGGAAACAAAATGGTATAAGCAGGGTAAAGGTGACCTTTGTTTAAAAAAAAAAAACAAAAAAGTGTAATAAGGAAATCCACAAAGCAGAAGGAGATTGTGAGCCCCAACACAGAGGGAAGCAAAGAGCTGAAAGGTTATCAGGGAAGATCACGAATGGAAGCAGAGTCAGCTACTGTGCCTGACTTCCTCCCTGCGCGTGGGGAGAGGGGGGGAAGATGGGGGAGTGCTGGGGCCTGGCCTCCCTTCAGGGGCATGGCTGTTGGTGGCTGCTCTGGCTGCCGTGGATTAGACTCCTCAGCATAGCTTAGCTCTCCTACAGGAGACTTAAATAGTGAAAGCTGAGATTCCAATAATTTCTGTCTTAGATCTTTAAAATACCGTAACATCCTTGTCTTGAAAATGGAAACTTCTTGGTAACTATTCTCCCTCATTTCCTGCAGTTGAGTGAAATCTAAAGGTTACTTTAAATATAAAGTTCATCTTATCGAGAGCATCTGGGCGCCTCTACAGCAAGCCTATTTTTATTTCCTGTTTAGCAGTAGTAAAAAGTGTACTGAGAGTAGACAGCGCCAGGGAGCTTCCATTTTCACACCTCCAACCAGTGCTCGTTTCTTCCTGCATATGTCGTGGAGCAAGAGCCAGACTCCAAACTTCTGATTTCCCAGTCGTTTAAAATCATGTCTTGAGTGCTTCTGGGTGGTGACAGACTGCCCCCACTTCTACCTACATGCCCGACAGCTTGGGAGTGGGACAGGGAGACGATGACAGGAAAGGGGTATCATTCCGAAGGAGGTATGAAGGGCTGATGTTTCCTGTTGCTCAAGTGAACCCAAGTAGCACGGAACGCAGGACTAGGTCTTTTAGAGTTCTCATCATTTCTTGTTGGGAACTGGAGGATATCCAGAATGTGTGCCCACAAGAGGCAACTGTGACTGGGAAGGCAGCCTTCAGAGATGCCTGAGCAGGGAGTGAGGGTAAGTTTGCTCAGATGACCACCAGCTGGTCAGGACAGCCTGTGGGAGGGGCGCCCCTGCCTGCGTCCACCTGCAAGCCCCCCAGCTCGCCCACATCGGAGACCAGCTTCTAGTCCAGGGCAGGAAACATAAAGGATCACTTGATTTGTTCTGGTAGTGGGTTCAGAGTCAAACTGTCTGGACCTCTGGTGCCTATTCCCTGTTGCCGGGCTCTCGCTTCATAGAAAGAGGCCCATCGCTCCTTTTTATTTCATCCAGTCTCATTTTCTTCAAGGTGTGCTCGTTCCACTCCGCCTCATTTACTATCTGTGTTCAACAAGAGGCCTTCTCTCCTCCTCAGTAGTTCTAGTCTGTAGTGGACTCATTTCTCAGAATGCATTCCTGCTTCCCTTGAATTACCTCCTTCCAAACTCTTTTTCCAGATACAGCAAACTTCTTAAAGGGTAGTCTGCCCTTATTAATGCCTTCACATCCTCCCCTCGACCTAATATAAAATGATTTCTAATCCCATTGCTCTAAGATGGCACCTACACCATTTTCACAAAGACCCCTAACAGACCTTTGATTGCCAAAACCAATGACTTCCCAATAGTCCCTTTTTGATCACCCCTTTCTCCTTAAAACACTCCCCTTCCAAGACCTTACAAATTCACCACTCTTTATTATATAATCTGAACACTTGATGTATTTTACATTGTCAAGCCTCCATTTCTTTATTGCAGCCATCCTGTCTTCAAGGTCTTCCCCCCTTTTATTGCTAGCTGATGATGTTATACTTCTATTTGCAGAAGCACCTGTTCCTCCCAATAAACTCTAAATCCTTGGAAGCAAAGGACCTTCCTTATTAATCTTCCTTATGAATGTTGCATTCATTTATTCATTCATTCACCAAACTTTCATTGACTAAGAAGCCAGCATGTGCTAAGTCCCAGGGATATAAAGCCAAAAAAGATAGGTCCCACACCAGTAACCCCTATACAGTCTCATGAGGAAGAGGAGTACACAAATTATTCCAGTAGAGAGTGCTAAGTGAGAGGATAAAGCAGTGGTTCTCAATCTGGTGGCATATTAGAACCCCTAAAATCAATTCTTTAAAATGCTAATGCCTAGTTTCAACCACCAGAGATTCTAATTTAATTGGTCTGTGGTGCATTTTTTTTAAAAGCTCCTCTGGCATAGTTACGTGAAGTGAGAGTCACAGACCTTTGAGATAGAGCTGTATAAACAGAATATGGAAGACACATCCTGTAGCTGGCACTTCTGACGATTCCGCAGCATCTGAGCCCCTTTCTTCTTCCTTTCTACTCAGGTGTGCACACTTTCTCCATCCAACTTAAGAGATATTGCCCTATCCCCAACTCAGTGGTATATTCTGATTATTCTTTCTTGTGACAGGTTTAGGTGTAGGCAAAATAACTCTTTCTTACCAAGAATACCTAAGGGGAGGTCAGTTATGGGAAGTTGGAAAAAGCTTTCCTAATTCCAAGAAAAATATACCAAGAAAAAAAATACCAAGTTCTATTTTGGTAAAGATTTTATTTACTTATTTGAGAGAGAGAAAGAGAGAGCATGAGCAGGGAGGGGGGGTGCAGAGAGAGAAAGAGGGAGAAGAAAACTCCTCTCTGAATAGGGAGCCCAACACAGGGCTGGATCCCAGGACTCCTAGATTACAACTCGAGGTGAAGGCAGACACTTAACCAACTGAACCACCCAGGAGCCCAGAGAGATAGTTTTCTTTTTGGCTTTGGATGCTGCAATGTCTGGTTGTGACATCTGGAGCAACAGCAACTCTATTGTAACCATGAGTGGATCTGAGGCAGAACTGAGATCCAGAAAGGGCCTGGCTTCTTGATGACATTGTTAGGCTACTGCATCAAACAACCCTAATGTTGGTCTACCTGTGCATTTCTTAATGTATGCAATAATAAATGTCCTAATTACTTGTGATACTTTACAGATGGCATCTTAACTAATATACAACTAAACCAAACTTGGAGATCAAAGAAAACAGCCCAGAAAAGGGGATACCTATGAAGTCTTTATCAAGGCAGTTAAGAAGCAGGAGAAGCAAATAAAGAGGCATGGATATAAACATATAACATATAATGGAGCTGCACATAGTTCTGAGTGGCTATAGCAAAGAGTATGGGCGTAAAGCTGAGGCTGGAAATATGGGAGTCTGGGGTGAGAACTGGAGGAGCCTTGTATGCGGTGGCAGGTTAAATATGGCCACAAGACCTTTGCGGCAGCTTGTATTAAGAAGCAGGGTTGATTTTCACAGCCCCTGAATCTGGCTGGCTTCCTGACTTGCTTTGACCCTTGAAGTGTATCAGAAGTGAAGTTATGTAAATTCCAGCACCAAGGCCCACTTGAAATGCTGCCCTGGGGCTACCATATTGTAAAGAAGGCATCTAGCCTGATGAAGGGTGAGAGGCACTGGGCCACACCAGTCCCAATGCGGACAGGAGAGGCCATCTGGGCCCACAAAGCTATTCCAGCCAGCATCTGACCGCACCTAAATCTTTGAGCCAACCCATAGAATTATAAGAATAAATCGTTGTTATAGTAAGCCACTAGATTTGGAGTGGTTTGTTATGCAACAAGAGGCACCTGAAGGATAGGCCATGCCAGGATGTGCGGACTTCCCTCTGAGAACGGTGAGGGATAATTAGGAGGATTGCCTTGGCTGCAGCGGGAACAATGGCCTTGGCCTGGGGGCTTGTTGGAGGTAGGAGGAGGGCTTGGAAGACTTGTGTTAACAGAGCTGAGAAATCACGTGGATCTGACTTCAGACAGTGGCTGAGGGAAGGCAGAGAAGAGTCCTCACGGAGGTAAAATCAGCATGATGGCAAATACGAGTTATGGTGTGTAAAGGAAAAATGTGAATTGGGAATTACAATTCTCTGGACCCGGTAAACGAGGGGATGGTACCATGCTTCACTAAGAGGGACTAGGGGAGGAAAAGGAATCTCTGGAACTGGAATCTCTAAGCGGAGAGTACAGCAAGGATTTGTGAATACTCAATAAATGCTTAATGAAGAAATTAGTATGATGAACCTGGTGGGTACTGTTCTACTCCAGTAAGCTGTACTTATATGGCATAATTTGACTTCCCCCTAAGTCAAGTAAGTTTTAACGGTCTGAATTCGTTTTCTTGATACTTCATCGGAATAGAAAGGAAAAGGAAAGATAAGATTTGATGCAGTCCAAAATGCTCACAAATTGACATGTTGTTCCATTTATGTGCATCTGATCTGTAGTTCTCAGGGAGCACTACTAGTATCTGATCCTGATGCTCTTATCTGAAAGCACTTTCTTAATCTACCTAGAGGGCAGCACCATGATAGAGGTTGTCCTTTTGTCCTCTATATTTTTCACTTGCACCCCCAGCCTATAAAGTGCCTTCCCTAAGTCCATGCAAAGAAAGAACTGAGTCTATTCTATGTCAGATATTTTGTCAAGTGAGCACAATATATGATTTATTTTGTACTATACTACAAAGGCTACAAGCAACTTTAATATGCACACGTAAATACCGGCTTACCTTTGAAATTGATTAAAATAGCAAGTAAATGGCTGGGAGCCAATCTCATCTTTCCAGTACTGTTGCCAATTCATGACATTTTCCAAGTTCTTCTGATTTTCTCTCTTACAGGGAGGAATATAGGAGCACTAGCAAAACAGAACACAGAAAATAAACCTATTATTCTGCAGAATATTGAAATATGGTCCTTTTTTTTTTAGGGAGATATGGTATTATGCATATAATAAATGTAATTCTGACCTACCCAATCTTTAGTAGAACCACACTGAAATCATTGAAATTTCCAATTTGGAACAATTACAGAAAATATTCCAATTAAATGCAGCAAAACATAATCTTATCATTATGATATGAGGATAGATTATAAATAATTAGTTACAATCTAATAGCAGATTAAAAGCATGATATACTTTTTATTGTGGGCCTGAGAATCAATAGAGGGAAGGACGGAAGGAAGGAAGGAAGGAAGGAAGGAAGGAAGGAAAGAAGGAAGGAAGGAAAGGGAAGGAATGAGGGAGGGAGGGAAGGGAGAGGAGGGATGAAGGAAGGAAGGAAGAAAAAAAGGAGACTTGGGAGGGGGAGGCAGAGAAAGAGAAAGAAAAAGAAGAAGAAAGAGAGAGAGAAAGAGAAAGAAAAGAAAAAACAAAAGAAAGACATTGATATTTGATATTTTCCTCTTCCCCTCTAACTACCAAATCAAGCACACAGCTCTCCTCAGATACTGCTCTCAACCGCTGGAATTCAAGTTTTTTTTTTTTCTTACATTCTCTTGGACAATAAAATCAGCAGAAAAGTTCCTTATAAGTACCATCAATACATTTTGCTAACCGATGCCTTTTCTTAGCTCTGCCTCTAAGAAAGTAGTTCTCTCTGAAGGGACCCAATTACTGTAAGCAATACAGAAACAGCAGATTTGGAAAATTATTCTTAACTCTAGATGTTAAATTTAACCCTCAACATTCTAACCCATTTTCTCCGATTCAGTTTTTCTTTTTCTTTTCTTTTCTTTTTTTTTTGTGATTTTATTTATTTATTTTTAAAGTAATCTCACAGTACATGGGGTTCAAACTCATGACCGTGAGAATAAGAGTCAAATGCTCCACCAACTGAGGCAGCCAGGCGCCCTCCCATTCAGTTTTTTTATAATAATGATGAATCACAATAAAGATGGTGCCAATTTACTGTTACTGAGTGTTTACAATATGCCCAAGACTGCGATACATGCTTAATGGGCTTTAACCGTGTGCTTCTTACAACCCTAGAAGTTTCTCCATTTTACGGATGAGGAAACCGAGATTTCTGTTGGCTCTCCAACTGGATGCTGGTGATTTTTTTTTTTTAATTTTCCCATTTTTTTTTTATTGTTATTAAATTTTTTTTCCAGTGTTCCAAGATTCATCCCCCATTCCCCACACCCAGTGCTCCACACTTTAGGCGTCCCCAGTACCCACCACCAGGCTCTCCCATCCCTCCACCTACCTCCCTCCAAGTCCCTCAGGTTGTTTCTGTGTCCAAAGTCTCTGTTGTTTCGTTTCCCTCCCTAGATTACCCTAGTTCCCATTTACTTTCCTTCTCCCACTGTCCTCCAGTTTACCCCTCATGCACCGCAAGTAAGTGAAACCATGTGATACTTGACTTTCTCTTCTTGGCTTATTTCACTCAGCATAATCTCTTCCAGTCCAGTCCATGTTGCTACAA
>PITA01001180.1:0-167828 GCA_004023965.1 Spilogale gracilis | reverse complement strand
CTATGTACCACATCTTCTTTATCCATTCATCTGTTGATGGGCACCTTGGCTCTTTCCACAGTTTGGCGATTGTGGCCATTGATGAACATTGAGGTACATATGGCCCTTCTTTTCACTACATCTTTATCTTTGGGGTAAATGCCCAGTAGTGCAATTGCAGGGTCATAGGGTAGCTCTATCTTTAATTTTTTAAGGAATCTCCACACTATTTTCCAAAGCGGCTGCACCAGTTTACATTCCCACCAGCAGTGTAAGAAGGTTATCACATTGGATTTCAAGATGTTCTTGGAAAGTTTCCGATGTTAAGGAGTAGGAGGGAAAAAAATCATTCACTTCATAGTATAATTTTTTAAAAAATATTTTATTTATTTATTTGACAGAGAGGCAGAGAAAGCACAAGCAAGGGGAGGGGCAGGGGGAGAGGAAGACAGAGACTCCCTGCTGAGCAAGGAGACTGAGGCAGGGCTCGATTCCAGGACCCTGGGACCAACCGAGCCACCTGGCGCCCCTTTATAGTATAATTTGATTTGAATTAGTTTAGAGCATATAACTTGTCAACACCTTCCCACTATTCTCTGGCAAAATACAAACTTTTTAGCATGGTGTACAATCCTCTTCAGGATCTGTCCCCCCCCTCCCCCACCTGGGGCTCCGCCATTTGGAACTACCTAGTCCCAGGACGCCTGCGTGGTTCAGTCGGTTAAGCACCTGCCTTCTGCTCAGGATGTAATCCCAGGGTCCTGGGATGGAGCTTTGCATCTCTCCCTCTGCCTGCCGTTCCCCTACTTGTGCTCTCTCTCTCTGATAAACAAAAACTTAAAAAAAACAAAAAATAAAAAAGAGGAGGAGGAGTGGAGGGATGAAGAGGAGGGGGAGGAGGAAGAGGGGGAGGAGGAGGAGGAAGAGAATGTAGTCCGCAGATCTGCCCTGTGCCATCACACCTACTGGCTGGTTCATGCTTCTCTCTTCTTTTAATGCACTTTTTCTTTTAGTTCCCTTCTTTTCAGCTGTAGCTCTGGTACATCTGTTTGGGGGAATCTTCTGTTTGTTACTCCACAGTTAAGACCCCCTTCCATAGTCTTGCCACAGGCATCACACCCCACCCAGCCACAGCTGTAATCCCAGTATCTCCTGGTTGGTCTGTTTGACATCAGCCTCCTCAATTCACCAGCAAGTTGGAACAGTGACCTTTCCTCTTTTCTACCCTTCCCCCCCAGCCCCCCCCCTCATCTTCACATGTGAGACTATGCCTGGTAATCTGGTAATAGTGGAATTTCAAAAACGTTGGTAGAATTAATAACAACACACTTATAGACATTTTTAAATTCGAGATGATGAAGCTATTTTCACAGTAGGTAAACATATCTCTTAACACAAACATATTTTAAAATTTAGTAAATTTGGTTGTTTTCTATTATATGTAACAAACTTACATCTTATGCAAATCTTATTTTGATGATTGGATCACTGCATATTTGCCCTCTGCATATAGAGTTAATGTTCTATTAATAACAATATAACATATATAAAGCTAAACTTTTCTGTGAAATTCTGAATTCTGAGATTTTCCAAAGCAGCAGCTGGGTTTAGAAGCCATACAGGCCATTAGATATGGCTTCAATCCTATTATTTGTTGGGTGTCTGGACTTGAGTAAATTACTTCCTTTTTCTGGATTTCATTTCTTCTAATCTGTAAACACTCCAAAATAATTTCTAGCTCTACATTTCTATGATTCTCTTCTTGGAGGTACACCAAAAAAGGACCCAGCAGAAGGCAGGACTATGAACACTTGCAATATTTTTCCCAGAAAAGCTCCTGACCACTGCAAAGTGGCTAGGCAGCCTGACACAGCCACCATTCCAGCCCACAAAAAGGACAAGTGTGGCAGGTCCATTCTTGTGTACCTGTACTTTGCATTAGCTTAGTGTTCATAAGGGACCTCTGATTTTTTTTATTATGTGCCATAATGTTCTGGACAGCTCCTTTCCTTCTAGTAGAACACTTTTCTTTCTGCACCATGGTCAATTAGTTTATAAAGTAACAGTAGGTACCATCTGATTGTGTTCTTTGAAGGATGTGTGAGACCTTAAAAATCCATCAGAGTTTTTTTGCAATGGCTATACTCGACTCAAGAGGTACACTAAACATTGAGGGAATAACAACTAGCAACCAAACGGAACTAAGGCAGATTTTTAAATTTTACAAATTAACTCAGTTTGAATTTTTTGCCTTTTTTTTTTTTGTGGGAAATGCATTTAAAAGAAGTATCTCCACCAAATGACAGCTCTATGATTTGACCAGGAGAGTCATGTTCACGTGTTTCTGAAAAGGTCAGACAAAACTTTCACTGCGTGAGTAAAGTCTGTATTAGGTATGTTGTGGTCTCACATGGGAAAAAAAGAAACAGTCCTTGCCTTTAGGATGCTATGAAGTAATGTGGATGGGTTTTGAGAAGCAAAGTCTTTTTTACATTAGGAAAAATTGCCTGTGATCCAAAATTCAAGTATTTTTTCATGGACTGCATTCTTTCCAAGAGTATCATAGATTAAATAATGAGCTTATAATGCTCTAGTAATTTTTAAAGTTCGCATCACCTTAGAAGGAAAATTGCTTAAAGACTAAACCTGATGTTTTTAAAAAATCAATGTTGTTCATTTTCTTGTATCTTGATTCTTCAATTAGTTTGTGTTTAAAATTTCTGTGAAGGCTAGCTTGGATTCTCCCAAGACTCTTTTGCAACTCTGCAGATTAGTGTGGATTATTAAGAATTTTAAAATAAGTAATAAATACCAATTCAAAGCAGTGTTCTAGAAAAAAAAAAATTGAGAAATTCAGTCAGAGACTCCTTTCTTGTTTAGGCTGTTCAAACCCGATGGGTTTCCAGGTGCCATCATACCTCCACCATGACTAGCTCACCTTTGGGGGAAGGGCACACACGATAATACGTACTGTTCAGCGTCCCTTGTTGTCGTGGCTACCATTTATTGATTACAAGTGAAATATCTCATGAATCCAGATCTCATTTAATCCAAATCAGCAAATGGTATAATCGCCTATGTTTTACAGATAAGGAAATCAAGGGGCAGAGGTTTAAGAAAACTTTCCCTCAGTTCCAATGGCTCATGGAAAAGTTGGGATTTGGACTACAGAGGGTTCTTAGCTGCTGTGCCACGCTGCCCCATGTCCTATCTTTAGGGCTTCCCAGTTATCTCTCTTTGAAGCTGCCTGCTTTGAGAGTAAGAGGGATGTCCTGACCTGTATCCCTCTCTTAGAGAATCAGAGTAATGATTGGGAATGGAGTTCGTGTAGGATGGGCTGTAGGATGGGCTGAGGCATCTTGTGGCAATGCTTTGTTGTCCTGGTACACTCTCAGAGAAATGCATTTTAAGTCTTCACTTGTTCCCTCTTGTCTCAATTTGGCTCCAGGGTTGGTTTTTGGTGCCACAGATGTAATTTCACTTAGGTGAATTTATAGACACAATGTCTTTGGTCACAGAGGACAATGAGCGTTCCCTTGGAGACACTTCTTCATACAAATTTGACCTTTTTTGTTTTTCACTTGCAAAGGCAGCATTTCCCAATTTCTAATATCATTATCACCCAAATAACCTTCACTATTGTGTGTGTCACTTGCTACTTGACTTGCATGAAATCCCTTTCTTTAAAAAGTCAAGAGGACAAGAAGAATGTGAAAAAATATTTGTTTCAGACTTCCTGGTAGAAAAGAATTTTTTGACTTTTGAATTCACAAACCAAATTGAAAGAATTGAGTGGGCTAAGACTTGAGTGAGTTTTTTAAGGGCATATTTGACGTGGAATATTTGATTATGTACTTACTATGACTTATTTTTCCATTATCTTATTTTAGGATTTATCAAGATTTATAATAGCATTCTTTTCAGCCTATCACAATGGATTTATATCTTAATAGTACCCTCTTGAGTGTGTTCTTTTGTGTCTTGAGGACTGCATTTCAATCATGTGGGCAGAGTAGGCAGAATTCACTTTCTTCCTTTACTGAGTCATTTAAAAAACAACGGCACAAAACACATGGTCCATTTAAACATTGGGGAGCAAGCTCTATGAGAAACAGAAATGGAGAAACTGTTTTTTTCCTCCAGTTTCTTTATTGATTTCACTTGGTTAGGGAAGATAATATTGGAAGACCTACCACTAGAATGGATTTAGCTGAATAAATAATTTCCAAAGTAAACTTGGTTAGAAAATGAACTCTTGGGGCGCCTGGCTGGTTCAGTCAGTAGATCATGCAACTCTTGATCTTGGGATGGTTAAGTCTGAGCCCCACATTGGGGGGGGAGGCATTACTTAAAATTTTTTTTCAAAAGCCAGAAAATAACTTATTAAAACATTATCTATTAGAACATAGGTCTAATTATATTTTATAGTATAATGTCCCATTTTCTGAACTCCTGTAAGATATCTGTGTCAGCTATGATTTGTAACTTTAATGACATTTTTGACAATATAAACATGTAATTAGGAAAACACTATGGAATAAAAACTGTACCTGAGCCATTTATAAGTTCCATATTGTTTCATACGCCTCAACTTCATTAATTGTGTACACATACACACACACACACACCCCTTCTGAATGTAGGCCAACTTAACAAAGACATACAAAATTATATGTCAGCTAAAAAAAAAAAATTAAATTCTAGGGCAGGTGGTTCCAGAATGTGTATCCATATCTGAAAGCTAAATGAAAATAATCTTGTGGAAGAACTTGAAGGTCAAACAAATGCTTAGAAAACATAAAAAGCAAGGCTACCTAAGAGCAGGAGAAGCTAAAATAAGCTCTTCAGACAGAATAGGCTGGGCAGTTACAGTGTGGTGTCCCCAGGGTCTGATTCAGTAAGACCAGGAATCTGTATTTTTAACAGCCCTCCTTTCCCTTGGAATAACAACTTTTTAGAACTGATAATAATGCAACGAACCATTCTTGATTACTGAGTACTGGACCGAGTACAAGATTAGATATCACTCACCCTTTACTTGTCTCTCCCCTCCCTTCCCAGGAGCGAGCAATGTAGTAGTAGCAGAAGAGGAAGTGAAGATTTTGGCTTTGGGGGTATGAGAGAGGCTTCACAGAAGAGATGACTTTGATTTGTATCTTTAAGTTTGACCAGGAGTTTGCTTCTCAGAGATTGGCTTGGGAAGGTGGCATTCCAAGAAGAAGAAATGGAATATGCAGTGACTTTGTCTGTATAAATGTTCCAGAAAGACTGAGTCATCTAATGTGCTTGGAGGATAGGGGCATGGGGGATGGTGTTGAAAAATGCCCAAGTATCTGAACTACTACTCACTGAAGAACTGTTCCTCTCTCCTTAAATGTTTCAATGAAAAATTGCTCACTACCTTCTGCATAGTATTTCCACCCACCCACCAATGCTCTCTTAGTTAGAATTTATTGTCATGTGTTGATACTATCTGCAATTCTGTAATTTAGTAATATTCATCTAACTTCTGGATTTGAGCAGACTGTTCAGGTTGGTGATTCTATATAAACTGAGAAAAGTTTCAAATGACATTCCACTTTCAAGAGAAAATAGTTCATTCAGCATTAGAGTTAGAAAATAAAAATACAGTGTCTTTACTAAAAATAGTGAATCTAAAAGGAAAAAGTCAAACCAAAACAAGAAGTTTTAATCTGGAAAAAGCTCAATAGTTATTACTTATAACAAGTATGACAGTACATGTAAAAATTGGTTCCATGGTGTATGATCCTAATTTAAATTCTTTGAGGAGATGGCCAATCCCCACGACCATACAGAACACTGAAATAAAAGTTTCTTAAATGTCCACGCATGCTTCAGATATGCCTCATTGATGGCATTATTTCTGTTCTGTATTGTATACTGCACACAAATTTCAATGTGTGTATGTATATGTAATGAAATATCATAGCCATCATTTCTGCATAAAGGAGACCAACAGGCCTTATCCATGCTAAGTCCCCGAGGGCCAGGACAGAGATAATGGTGATAAAAATGTGGTGTTTCTTACTTGTGGCAGAATGTGTTTTCCAAAGATGGCTGCTTATCCCATTTCACAAGCCTTTACGATGTGCTACTGACATTCTATTTGGGGGTGCAGCTTTATCTTTCCTACCCTAGAACATGGATGAGCCTGGCTCCTGTGTGATTTCCAAGGCTGAGAGATAATGGTGGAAAAAAAAAAATCAGAAAACGGGGCACAGCTTCTGCCTGCAACTCTCTCTTGGGAGTGCCTGTGCCTAGAATCCGGACACTATTCCATGAGAAAGCCAAAACTGCCCCATGCAGAGAGATCACACAGAAAGGCCCATGTGGAGAGGAACCCAGAGCCCTGCCCAACCCAGTATCAGCTGCCTGACAGGTACACAAGTGAGCCTTCAGGTGATTCTAGCCTCCAGCCCTGGGACCAGACACTACGGAGCAGAGATCAGCTGTCCTCTTTGTGCCCTGTCTGAATTCCTGGTCCACAGAATCTGTGAGCATAATAAAAATAATTTAATCCACAGGGGTATTTGACAGTGGCTAACAGATTGTAGGACCCCTAGGACTAAAAAGATGAGCAGCCTTTAAGGTTGCCCTTGAACTACATGCCTGAAAAAAACCTGAGGTTTGATGAGATGTAGTCCAATGAGACACTGTGACATAACAGAGGGCTCCTCATCCAGTCCCCAGTTCCAGTGCTCCTTGAACAAAGAGGACCCTGGTCATCCTCAGCGACAGACCCCTCAGTACTGCCTGAAGTAGCACCTACTGAAAATCTCCTAACCTTTCCCCAGAGAACATGCAGACATTTACCAAACATTTACCTAACAGCTGTGTAGGGGGGAAAGGGCAGATGGTTATTTTATTTTTTTAGATTTTAGTGTTATACTAGTTTCAGGTGTAGAATGTAGTGATTCATCAATTCTATACATTACTCGTACTCTTCATTTCTTTCACCAGTTTCAGCCATCTCCTTCCTCACCTCTCCTCTGGCAACTATCATTTGCCCTGGACAGTTACCAGTGGTTTTTGGCTTGTTAAGAAAGGGCAGACATTTAGAGTATTACTGGGCACTGGTTCTGCGCTGACCTTTACCCCTGAGGACCCTAAGTATGACTGTGCTCACAGCTTCAGGAGAAAATGGAGTTTGGGCGAAGCTGGTATCACGATGGGCCAAGAGAGTCCATGTGGTTGTTCGTAAAGATCCTGAAGGTAGAGCTGCAATACACGTATAGCATTAAGCCTCAGTTCCTCCCTTGACCCCCCCCTTACTCACAGACAGAGGCTTTTTGGCTGGATGAGTCTGAAACCACCTGCTCTTTCCCCAAACAGTAAACCAATAATCGAGTATTGCCACCCTAGGAAGTCAGAGAGATTACAGGGACTCCTACCACATCCCTGTTTAACTGGCTTATTTGGCTCCAGAAGAGGGCTGACAAGTCTTGGAGAATGGCTATATTGTTCAGATGAATGTGTGGTGGCCCTTTCAGGTAGTCTATTTATTGGAGCAAATAAATTTCCCACTGGAAACTATTCTATGGCGACTGATCTGGTAAGTGCTATTCTCTCCGACTTTGTGGACAAAGAGTAACAGAGACAGTTGTTTCTACCTGGCCCAGAGGGTGCAGACTCTCTGGTCTTACTCAGGACTGTCTTCCCCAGCACTACCTCAGCTCTCTCTGGCTTTTATGTTCTGTTCCGCAGGGACCTAAACCCCCTCTCTCCCACAGAACATGACAGTGTACGTTAATGATATTATGTTCATTATTGCACCTGGAAGCACGGAGTACAAAGTGCCCTAGATTCCTTGGGAAACACAGGTGGGCCGATGAGTGGGAAATCTGGGGGTGGGACAGGGCTGCCATTCAGTGATGCTTCCAGAACTTTAGTGGTCTAAGAAATTTCTGAGTATCCCTTCCAAAGTGAAAGACAGATTGCTGTATCTTTCACTCCTTAAAAATTAGAGTCACAATAATCTGGACTTTTTTATATTTTGGCAGAATCATAGACCCATTTTTGAGATTGCTACTCTGACCCCTTTATGGAGTAACCCATAATGCCTCTGGCTTTCAGTGGCAGCCAGAGCAGGAGAACTTGCTCCGGCTGCTCCAGGCTACAGCCCTTTCAACTCACCTCCTTGGCCCAGTGCCTCCAACTGTTAATATGAGGTCTGTGCCAGACTAGGGGATACATGGAGCCCACCGAGAGCCCCGATAACATACAGCAAAGCCAGGCTCTCTTTAGCAAATATTCTGTAGGAAACCACTGATTTGCTCCTGAGTGCCAGCAGGGTCAGGATGTCTAAACATGGAACATCAAGTTACCATGCTACCCATTGTACACTGGGCTTTCTGACCCCCTAAAACAGAAGAGTGTTATTTATAGATAGGGCTGAGACAGGTCATCCTGGGATATAAGTGTCATAAGGAAGTAGTTCACACTCCCAGTGCACCTGCTCTTTTTATACTATCACCTTTACCAGCTTGTGCAAAGTTGTTAATCTAGGCCTGTTTTTCTAATACTGAGATATATATGCCCCCAAGAGTACTTTGCGGTGTGCTAGTGGGTACTTGACCAGTTTGGGTGGATAAAAAAAATCTGAGCTCAGTGACCATCACATTGAGCAGAACTTCTCTTTGTTTCTCTCGTAAAGAATGCTGTTGAAGGAACAGATCTACACTGAGGTATGGACACTGCTTAATAAAACTGCATTCAGATTAAAGGGATGAGACTGGGTTAAATTCTCAGAGACAGAACTCTGATCAAAACATACAATCCAAAAGTTGTATTTCCCATGCATCCTTTCTCAGGAAGCTATTTGAGGATGGACTCCACCGAAACAAAGGTATAAACCAAGAAATGGTAAGGTCCTGGGTCAAGGAAACACAGCACACAACATAGGGGAGACACAGCAGGCCTAAGGGGCAACCAGTTCAATTCAGGGCAGTAGTAGACTGAAAGCAATCTAGAAAGGGCATGCCAGGAGATTTCTTTAAAAAGAAAAAAGTGGAGCTAAATGGTTACCTGTTATGAATAACCACATGAAAAATAGTGTACAAAGTAGTTTTATGATTCTACGGGAATATTTTGGAAAATGAAGAGAAAGATGCATAGGAAAGTAGGAATATATGAAAAGAGGATGAGTATCAGCTCAAGGAAAATAAACATTTATAGAAATGAACAATAAGAGCGCCTGGGTGGCTCAGTGGGTTAAAGCCTCTGCCTTCAGCTCAGGTCATGATCTCAGGGTCCTGGGATCAGGCTGTCTGCTTGGCAGGGAGCCTGCTTCCTCCTCTCTCTCTGCCTGCCTGCCTACTTGTGATCTCTCTGTCAAATAAATAAATAAAATCTTTTTTTAAAAAAAGAAATGAACAATAATTTACATAGTTAAAATAAGATAATGCTCAACATTAGTTTAGCCCAAAATTATGATAAAACCATATTTAAAGGAAGAAAGGCAGAAAAATGGCATGGAATGGATGGTGTAAGAAAGTGAAATCCTTGTAGTCCATCATACATGGTCAACAGTATCTCAAATATACAGATCAGAGAGCCTACTATTTGGAAACACAGAGGTGAATATTAGAGAAAAAATAAAAATATTTACATTGACAATAAAATATTGTCTCTGAGTTACAAAAGGGGTTGAGACAAAGGAATCCCAATAAAGAAGTACCCCCCATGAAGTTTTAGCACAATTTGATCTTTTAAACTATGTTCATAATAATAACAAATATTCATCAAAAGCTTGACATGAGGCTGTTACTCTAGGTGTTTCACACATATTAACTCATTTAATCCCGATAACCCAATGAGATAGATACTATTACAGTTTGTTTTATAGATTAAAAAAAAACTGAGGCAGAGATGCTAAGTAACTTCCATCGTCCTTCTATTTTGATTAAAAAATAAAGTTGGGGCACCTGTGTGGCTCAGTTAAGTGTCTGCCTTCAGCTCAGGCCATGATCTCAGGGTCTTGAGCCTCCACCTTGAGGTTTCCTGCTCAGTGAGGAATCAGCTTCTCCCTGTGGTCCCTCCCCTCTGCTTGTGCATGCTTTCTCTCTCTGTCTTTCTCTAATAAATAAAAGCTTTTAAACAAATTAATAAAATAAAGCATAAGAGATACACAAGCTAAGAACCCCAGTCAGACATGCTTAATAGTTTGTACATTCTTCCAGATGTTTTCTACATTATCTATATATTTATCTATCTATCTATTTATTTATTTAAAGATTTTATTTATTTATTTGACAGAGGGAAACACAGCGAGAGAGGGAACACAAGCCCCAGGAGTGAGAGAGGGAGAAGCAGGCTTCCCGCCGAGCAGGAAGCCCGATGCAGGGGCTCGATTCCCCGTCTCTGGGATCATGACCTGAGCCGAAGGCAGTCGCTTAACCAACTGAGCCACCCAGGCACCCCTGTTTTCTACATTTTAACATGAATGGCAGTACACTGTTTTCTACATTTTAACATGAATGGGGGTACACTGTTTTCTACATTTTAACATGAATGTGAGTACACTCTTCTCTGTTCTGCTCTTTTTCTTTCATTTAGCAATGTATCTTGGTGCTTTCATGTCTGCATAGAAAAATCTAGCTCATCCTTTTTTCAATTCTACTGTATGGATGTGCCAGATTTATTAATTTGTCCTCTACTGAAAAACATTAAACGTGTTCCAGGCTTTTGCAATTCTAAAGAGGCAACAAACTTCCTATTAGAAGAATCTGTACATACACATGTGAGAACAGGAAAAATAAAAGTGTGTATACATTCGAAACTTATGACTATTATCTTCCGAAGAGATCGTATCAACTGCACTTCTAGCAGTTTACAAGAGTGCCTATCCTCATGTCCTTAAAAAATATAAAAAGTAATCTGGTATAATTAAACTTTCTGATAGGTGAAATATGGGACTTCTTGTTTTAATTTGCATTTTTAAAAGATTTTTATTTACTTGAGAAACAGAGTGTGCACACGCATGATGGGTGGGAGCGGCTGAGGGAGGGGGAGAAGGAGTCTGCCTGCTAAGCAGGGAGCCCAACACTGGGCTCCAACCCAGGACCCTGGAATCATGACCTGAGTCAAAGTTAGATGCTTAACTGACTGAGCCACCCAGGTACCCCTAACTTGCATTTTAAAATAGAGGTTAATATATATATTTTTTATATTTAAAAAACTATTTGTATTTCTTTTACAAACTGACTATCCATGACCTCTGTCCATTTTGGTCATTTTCTTGCTGGTGTTTAAGAGTCTTTACATAGCAAAAAAGTTAATCTTTATCACAATTTGTGGTATGTTTGTGATATAGACGTATAATTTATATCAACTCAATCTGTGAAAACTTATGCTATTAAATCCATATCAATGACAGACCCATTTTATCTATAATCACTGAAACAAGACCTCATCACTTTTGTGTTGTCTTGGCATACAAAATAAGATATGTGACATTGTTCAAAAAAATATTTTAGAAAATATAAATAAGCAAAAATAAAAATTTAACCTCTGGTGCTTCCATCATTGTGATGACCAGTTATCTCACGTAGGATTTTGTGTAAATATTAAGTAAAGTTGTTCCATAATTTACATTTGAACATGTGTTCTATCACAGGTGTTTGCTTCCATGCACTCCTAAAATCATAAAAAAAAAAATTAGAAGTTTTCCTTGTTTCTCGTGTGCTCTGGCATACTTTAAAATAGGATTAGGGGCGCCTGGGTGGCTCAGTTGGTTAAGCGACTGCCTTCAACTCAGGTCATGATCCCGGAGACCCGGGATGGAGTCCCACATCGGGCTTCCTGCTCCGCAGGAAGCCTGCTTCTCCCTCACTCACTTCCGGGGCTTGTGTTCCCTCTCTCGCTGTGTTTCTCTCTGTCAAATAAATAAAATCTTTAAAAAATAAAAAAAATTAAAAAAATAAATAAAATAGGATTAAAATAGGGGAGGAGAGTGGGGGATAGGGTAGCTGGGTGATGGGCATTAAGGCAGGGCACGTGACGTAATGAGCACTGGGTGTTATACGCAACTGATGAAATCACTGAACTCTACCTCTGAAACTAATAATCCATTATATGTTAATTAATTGAATTTAAATAAAATTAAATTAAAATTAAAAAAATAAAATAAAATAGGATTAAAGTTATTTGTTTTCATGGAATTGACCTGGAGTTTCTTTGACTATTAGCGAGATTACACACATGTTCCGCGTCTCTGCTTAGTTGTAATTCTTCACCAACCTGCCTGTTCACACTCTGGCCTTGTGTATTAGTCGGGTTCTCCAGAAAAACAGGACCAACAGTGTATATGTAGACATGTAGGAGATTTACTACGAGGAATTGGCTCATATAATAAGGGAAGCTGAGAAATCCCATAAGCTGCCTGCCGCTCACAAGACGGAGACCCAGAAACTCCTTGTGGGGCGGGGCGTGCAATACCGTGTTCCAGCTCAAGCAGAGGGCAAATTTGCCCTTTCTCTGCCTTTTTGTTCTATTTAATCCTTCAACAGTTCCAATCAGGTCCACTAGCATTGGTGAGGATGGCTCTTCCTTACGGAGGCTACCAATTCAAATGCTAATCTCTTCTAGAAACACCCTCACAGATGCACTTAGAAATCATATTTGACTAGCTCTCCGGGCATTTACAAGGCCAGCCAAGTTGGCACATAAAATCAATCATCAAGCCTAGTGTGCTACTGAAGAGATGGTCACTTATTGCTAAGAGCTCTTCAGATGTTGGGTATTGAATCATTTCTCTACCACAGTGCAAATATTCTCCCGTTTGTCATTTTTCTTTAAATTTTAATTCTTTAAAACATATATAAGACTTTTTTATTGTCTTTAAACAAATCAGTGCATTCCTTTATGATTTCTGCCCTTGGTGTCATGCTTACAAAGGCTTGTATACCTTTAAAATTACGTAACTATTTACCTATATTTTATCTATTGCTTTCCCAGTTTATTTTTATACATCAAAATTATAATTTTATTTTAATTAAATCTGTATCTTATTTTCATCATTCCTTTTTCCAAATAATTTCTGAGTATTTTCAAATAAATTTTATTTGGAAAATTAATATTTTCAACTATATATTTTTCCAAATAATAGGGAAGTTTTAATGTCATTTACTGAATAAGACATCTCTTTATGAGTGACTTGAAATGCCACAATTTGCAAAGCAAATCTCCTTTCCACATTTTTTTCTCATAACAGCTTTGAAATATAATTCACATACCATTTCATTCACCCATTTAAAATGTACAATTCAGAGGCGCCTGCGTGGCTCAGTCAGGTAAGCATCTGGTCAGGTCATGATCCCAGGGTCCTGGGTGTTGGGTTCCCCACTCAGCAGGAAATCTTCTTTTTCCTCTTCCTCTGCTCCTCCCCCCCCAACCCATGCTCTCTTTCTCTCTTTCTCACTCAAGTTCTCTCTCTTAAATAAATAAATCTTTTAAAAATACGAATTTTACAATTAAAAAATGTAAAAAAATAGAATTCAGTGGATTTTAGTAGATTCACAGAAGTGTGCAATCACTGCCACAGTTTTAGAAGGTTTTCATCACCCCAAGAAGACACTCTGTACACATCTGAACACATTTTTATGTGCTCATTGGCTATTTGTATACCTTTGGAAAAATATCTATTCACATTTTATGCCCATCTTTCACTTGGTTTATCTGTCTTTTTAGTTGTTGAGTTGTAAAAGTTCTTTATTTATTCTGGATATTCAATCTTTATCAGATATATGCTTTGCAAATTTCTTCCTCATTCTGTGCTGTCTTTTCACTTTTTTGATGGTGTCTTCTGAAACACAAGTTTTTAATTGTTTAAGTCCAATCATCAATTTTTCCCGTTTGCTTGTGATTTTCATGTCATATTTAAGAAACTGCCTAATTCAAAGTCATAAAGACTTACACTTACGTTTCCCTCCGAGAGCTTTATAGTTTAAGCTCTGACGTTTGGGTTTATGATCCATTTTAGGTTAATTTTTGTATATGGTGTGAGGTAGGAGTCCAACTTCATTCTTCTGCATGCATATAGTTTTTCCAGCACTACTGGTTGAAAAGACTGTTCTTTCCCTTTTGAATGTTCTTGACAGAACTGCCAAAAAGCAATTACCCATAAATTTTACTCTGACTCATTTACTCTGAACTCTATTCTATTCCATAGATTAGTATGTCTTGTACCACACAGTCTTGATTACTGCAGCTTTTAAGTGAGTTTTAAAATTGTGAAGTGTGAGTCTCCCACCATTGTTCTCTTTTTTCAAGATCATTTTGTCTATTCTGAGTCCCTTAAATCTCCATGTGAAGTTTAGAATTGGTTTGTCAATTTCTGCAAACAAAAATCCAACTGACAGGATATTAATGGATCTGCAGACCAACTTGGGAAGTGTGCCATCTTTACAATATTAGCTCTCCTAATCCACAAAGGATATCTTTTTATTTAATTATGTCTTAACTTCTCTTGATAGTATTTTGTAGTTTTCAGGGTACAAATCTTTCACTCTTTTGTTAAAAATACTCTTGTGAAATATATTTCTAAGTATTTCACTATTTTGATAATAGTGTAAATAGAATGTTTTTAATTTCATTTTTTTGATTGTTCATTGTTAGTATAAGAAAACTGATTTTTGTATATTGGCCTTGTATTCTGTAACCTTGCTGAATTTATTACGTTTAATAGATGGGTTTTTTTGTTTGTTTGTTCGTTTTTGGTAGATTCTTTAGGAGTTTATGCAAGATCAACTGATTTGTAAATAGAGGTAGTTTTATTTCTTCCTTCCCAATCTGGCTATCTTTTTATTTCTTGCTTAACTGTCCTGGGTAGAAGCTCCAACATCAAACAGGAGTGGCAAGAGTAGACATTCTTGTCTTATTTCTGATCTTAGGGGCAAGTTCTCAGTCTTTCACATTAAGTATATCAGCTATTCATAGTTGCTCTTTATCAGGTTGAGGAAGTTCTCTGTTACTTCCAGTTTATTGATTTTTTTTTAATCATAAGAGGATTTTGTGAAATTTTTTTTCTGTATATACTGAGATAATCATATTTTGTCCTTTATTTTATTAATACGATGTATTACATTGATTGATTTTAGCACACTGAACCAACATTGCATTCCTAGAATAAATCCTGCTCAGTCATGTCCTATACTCACAAACTCTTCCAAACAATAGAAGAGGGAACACTTCCCAACGAATTCTATTACCATGATAGCAAAATCAGACAAAGACATCACAAGAAAACTACAGACCAATATACCTGATAACTATAGATGCAAAAGTCCTCAACAAAATGCTAGCAAACCAAATCTAGGAACATATAAAAAGGATTATATACCATGACAAAGTTAGGAGAATGGGAAATGAGTCCTAATGTGTATGGGATTTCTTTGGGAATGATGATATTCTGAAATTAGACAGCGACAATGATTGCACAATTTTGTGACTATACGAAAAATTTTACCTATTAAGAGGGCAAATGCCATTTTATGTGAATTACATGCTATTCTTTTTTAAAAGAAACCTGCCTGTCTTCTCTTTTCTCTTTTCCCCTGTCTTGCTGCCTAAAAGGCAGACGGGATGAAGTTAGTAAAACACATTAAGGGATGGTAGAGTAACATGATGGTAAGAACCTGGGTCTTTGGGTAACGTTCCACATCAGACTGGCACAGCCCCATGCCTACAGTCTCAAACATTCACGAAAGAAAACAACAACAACAACAACAACAAAACTAGCCCCAGCTTTGTTTAGATCACTGTGATTAGGTTCCTGTTAAACTATCCCATCCAATATCCTAATTAATTCAATTACGTTTGTTTCTACTTTTCACTACTATACACAATTCTGCAATGCAATTCCATAGATATATATATTTCCCCCACCCCCCGGACATGTGTTAGAGTGTTTTTTATGGTAAATTACTTGAAGTGGAATTGTTGGGTTGTCAGGTATGCACAACTTCAGTTACACTTAATTACACTTTGATTATTTTCCTAAGTGGTTGGACCAATTTTCTAGCAATGGGTAAAATTTACCATTTTCTTGAATCCTTACCAACACTTGATCATATTAAATTCTGCCAACCTGTTAGGTGTGAAATAGTGCTCCATTACTGTTGTCATTTGAATTTTCCTGAGATCAGTGGAACTGAGCATCTTTTCACATTTATTGATCATTTGAATTTTTTTCATGAATTGCTAATACATATCCTTTGCTCATTTTCCCATTATGTCATATACCATTGTCTTAATGACTTGTAGACATTTTCATTTTCATTTATTGTTTATTATTTGTTTTGCCATTATTTTCTACTAAAGTTTGGCTTTTACTTACACTTTGTTTATAATAATTTTAGTCATATAGGAATTGTTATTTTAATGTGTTCAAATGTATCAATCTTTTCCTCTTACGATTTGGTCTTTTAGTCTCATTTCAGAAAATATTTCTTAAACATATGTCATAAAGATATCTTCTCATGTACCTCCTGTAAGTTTTAGTTTTCTTTTCATATTTAGTTTTTCTTCCATTTGGAACTGGTTTTTATGAGTGTGAAGTATGTGTCAAATTTTCCTTTTTATGTAAAGCTAATTGTTCAAGCATCATTTATTCATAATTTCATTCTTTCTCTGGTAAACTTCCCACATTTTCTGTGTCTTTCAGTAAAATTTAACAACTGTTATTTAATTTCACTGCGGATATAATCTTTATTATCTTATTCCTTTAAAATTTGTTGAGGCTTACTTTACGACCCAGGGTATGATCAGTTTTTGTAAATGTTATAGGAGCCCTTAAAATAATGTGCACCTTGCTACAACTGGATACACTATTCTATATGTCAGCTGAGTCTGTGGTTAAACATGTTATTTAAATCTATTATGTATGTATTGATATTACTTTTGTCTGACTATTAGTCACAAACAGAGGTGGGTTAAAATCTCTATCATAATAGACTCATGTATATTTCTTTGAGTTTTTTTTTAAGTATTGAGGCTATATTTTTAGATATATCTCAGTATTTGTTATATTATGCTGAATTAAAATTTTTTATAATTACAAAATGTCTTTTTTATCTAGTAACAAATTTTTGTCTCAAAGTCTACTGTATATAATGCAGACACTCCAACTTTTCTTTCTTTCTTCTTTCTTTTCTTTTCTTTCTTTTGATTGATGTTTATATGCATTTTTCCCCATCTTTTAACTTTTAACTGTTCTGTGTCCTTACATTTTATGTGTGATTCTTAAAAATGGCATATATTTGAGTTTGTTTTTTTCCCAGTCTACAATCTGTCTTTTTTTTTTTTTAAAGATTTTATTTATTTATTTGACAGAGAGAAATACAGCTAGAGAGGGAACACAAGCAGGGGGAGTGACAGAGGGAGAAGCAGGCTTCCTGCCGAGCAGGGAGCCTGATGTGGGGCTCAATCCCGGGTCTCCAGGATCATGACCTGAGCTGAAGGCAGTCGCTTAACCAACTGAGCCACCCAGGTGCCCCTACAATCTCTGTCTTTTAAATGGAAGTTAGGCACTTATATTTAATGTAATTACTTATAAATTGGGGTTTAAAGGTACTATCTTATTATTTTTTTGTTTGGTAATCTACCTGTCTACATTTCTTTTTCTCTTTTTCCTTGCCCTCTTTTGGACTATTTGTTTATATCATTTCCCCCAACCATTTATATACTTTTTTACTGCACAAATTCTTGAATTTTAAAACAGAGCTACTAAGTCAGAAACTGGAGTGGAGTTTCTGATTCTGTGGACCTATGAGGAGACTTGAGAAGGTGAATTTCTAGCAAAGTCACAGATGATACCGATGCTACTCGTCCACTGACCATGCTTTGAGAACCCTTGGTTTGCAGGATCAAATGGACTAGATATACAGAGATCAGCAAAAAGATACTGAAATAATCAAAGCAAATGATCATGGTCTTGACTAGGATCATGAAAATTTTCATGAGAATTAATAACAGAGAATAATGGTACCATGGAAAGAAACAAAAGGTTCTAGTACAGCAGGTTTTACAGGGATAAATATGGATTTTGTTGCCATTTTTACCCTTGAAACAGAAAAAACAGAAAAGTAATAATCATCAGAATTGAGGATTTAGCTTTCACTCACCAATATTACTTTCTAGTTTCTGTTCTTTAGAACTATTTTAAAATAGTTATCCTGATTAAAAAAACAATTATGTAGATGTATTTATTACAAAGAAAAAATTGGATTAAGCATACAAGATTTAAGATGTAAGTTTCTAAGATTTAATTTTCTCTAATGAGAGGCATCATCGATACATGCTAGTGTAACACAGTTAGATCATAACTAGTAAACTGGGCATTGGATAAGGTTTCAAAGTCCATTTAGTCTACTGTATCAACCAGATGAGGGATACTGAAGAATTAGATAAATGGATATGCCTTTACTTTACATGTGCTTCAGCATACAGACAGACCTTCTAGTGATCCAATCTGCTGGATTCTGCTACAAAACAAAGCAAATGTATGAAATAAATGTATTTAAATTAGTTTATTTGCAAAAGCAGTCACCAATTAAATAATTTTGACACATGAATTTCAATTTATAACACTGGCTATTTTTACATAAAAGGAGAGGCTACAACTACAACTCAAAAGTACACATTTTTTACACATTTATGTGTCCTGGAGAATAGCTAAGTCACAGCTGGAGGGACAGTGAGAAACATATGTAATATTGAAAACTATTCTGTTCAGTATTTTGCTGAGTAATTATGGTAATTTTAATATAAATGTATATACTATTTATCTAGGAACGCAACTGAATATGAAACTCTGCTAGAGGCTGGAAAAAAAAAGTTGAACCCAAAGTAAATAAAATGTGACATCTTCATTCACAGATGAGTGCCAAAAAATGATTTAAATAAACAAAATGTGTCAACAATTTCTAGAAAGCTTTATAACTGAAGTAAGTTCGTGATCAAATAAATGCTTGTTTCCCAAAATGTAACCAAAATATATTGTAACATAACAAATCTCCTTTCTAAAAGTAACAAGTTTCTGATTAGTGTTTAGATACATAATTTTAGGGGATCCTAGAAATAACTGTAATCTTCATAAACAACAAATGGATTTCAGAGATGCATCATGACAGGAAGACCCTAGTAATCTGCAGATTAGATTGTTTCTAAAGAGCTTTGATACAGGTGGGCTTTTAATGTTCTGACCATAGCTTTAATATCAAATCATTATTACTTATCTACTCAAAAACCTTCCTTGGTTTCTGTATTAGATTCCTACTGTTGCTATAACACAAACTTAGTGGCTTAAACAACGGGAGATTTATTATCTTAAAATTCTAGTGGTCAGAATTCTCAAATGGGTTTCCTTGAACTAATTATCAAGGCACCAGTGGGGGCTGTGCTCTTTTCTGGATTCTCTAAGGGAGAATCTATTTTCTTGCCTTTTCCTGCTTCCTTGGAAAGGGAGGCTGCTGGCATTTCTTGGCTCATGGCCCCCTTCTGTATTCAAGTCTGGCAATGGCTGGTTGAGTCTTTCTCAGATTGCATCACCACTCTGACCTCCTCCTTCCACATTAAAGGACCCTTGTGACTACCAGACATCTTCCAGGATAATCTTCCTATTTTAATGTCAACTGATTAACTCCATCTGTAACTTTAATTCCCTATTGCCAAGGAATGTAAGATATTCACAGGTTCTGGGGATTAGGATGTGGACATCTTGGTAGGGGGGAGCATTATTCTTCCTATCAGGGTCCCCCAGTGTCACAAACCCATGCTGGCTGTCAAGGATTTTGATATTATTGATCCCAATTTACTCTCCAGCCTTAGCCGTAAGACTTCATTCTTTGAACCTGGTGTTCCAACCACCTGGTCTATCTGATGATATCCTCAAAGAGCCTGTATTCACACAGCTCTACAGCTTTGCTCTTGTCATTTTCTCTTCTTTGATGTTCTTTTCATTCTTCCCCACTTTTCCTCCCAAATGAAAATCTCATTCATTCTCAAAATTTCATAGCAAATGTTTCATGTGCCATGAAGCTTTTCTCCTAATCTTTCCTCTCTAGACGTTCATATCATGGTATTTTTACTTCCCTACAGAAATTAACATTGCATTTTCTTTGATAGTTATTTGTGTTCTTTGCTGGCTGGAGAATGCTCTCACTGAGGGCAGAAATGCATGGACTCATCCTCACTTTTGTGTCTCTTCTCGAGATTACCATCTAGTAAAATCACCTCCCTTCACCTGGTTGTGCTGCACAGACTGTGGAGTCATTTCTGACCAGGCCAACAGTGAACTTCACCAGTGCTCCCTCCTGATCATAGTTAGCTTGATCTCTTGCCTTCCCTACTTGAATCCTTGTTCTCAATCTTGCCTTTATATCTCTCACCTTGCACGCACCAGCCTATGTGTATGCATGGGCGCGCGCGCGCGCGCGCGCACACACACACACACACACACACACACACACACACACACATTCTATTCTTAACTCAGCATCCAGAGGGGTCATTTACATTGTGTAGAAGTCTAAGTCTGATTATAACACAGTCCTGCTTAATGTCAGGCACCTTATCCTCACACGTAGAATAGAACCCAAAGTCCATACCATGATCTGTAAGGCTTCGCCTCACCTCCTGGTGTCTTCCATCTTGCTTGCCATAGTCCTGCCTCACTGTATCCTCCCTGTTCCTCACATTAGCCTGGCAGCCCCTTGCCCCAAGGCCTGTGCACCTGCTGTGCCCTCAGCCTGTGAAATACTCTTTCTCCAGCCAGAAAGCCACATGATTGACTCTTTTATGTCCTTCATGCCTCTCCTCATGCCCTCAGCTTCTTTGCGCATCTGTATAAATATCACTTAATCCACCACCTTATGCAAAAGGGAAGTCCTTCATTTCTTCCACCACTGTCTGTACCCTTATGCTGCTTGAATTTTCTTACACCCATCATTACATGACATCACATTATAAATCTATTTCTTGTCTGTCACCATACACCAAAACATAATTTCCCGAGGGCAGAGACTTTATTTTGATCTCTATTCTAGTCTCAGAACCTGCACAGAGGAGGCATTCAACAAAGTTAAATGAATAAACTCATCTTTGTATGTCCTCCTGTTTCTTGCTCCGTTCTTTGATCACAGATGCTAAGCAAATATTGGCAGCAGTGAATTTTACCTATTTACCAAAAGTTATTTAATATAATAACCAGATATAATCACAGCAAGCCACTTTTATCATAGAGAAGTAAAGATAGTACAGAAATTGTCACAATTAGTACTTAATTTTCATATGCTAGACCTCCCTAGGTCACATTGAACATTTCTTTCAAGGATGGAGTTCAGAATTTAATCCCAGCAGACCAGGATGTGTGGCTGGGGGGGCAGGGGATGGGGGTTCGGGACCTGCTAGTACGGATGTGAAGGACACCGAGAAGGTGACGGCAAGCTGCAAGGGCGCAGTTAGGGACATCCAGTTTGGGGGGATACACTCAAAGCCTAATGTATTTCTTCTCTTCAATGAATTTCTCTCTTTCACAACACTGGTTTCTTAGAAACAGACTTTTCTTCCTTTGTGTCTGAGTTTTTCAGACCAGAGAAAGCAATTGAAAACAAAAAAACCAAAACTCAAGAGCAAAAATAAAACACATTGCTTCTAATCACCCACTCCCTTGTTGCACATACAAGAGGTAGTTTTAAAAATTCATCTTTTCTTTGCACCCAATGTATATATTGTACAAAATCAAATGTCTGGAACTGTATAAGTTCATTCCATTTATTCTTTACCCATTTTATTTTATTTTTATTTTTAAAGATTTTACTTATTAATGTGTGAGAGAGAAAGTGGGAGAGCACAGGGGGAGAAGCAGACTCCCTGCTGAGCAGATAGTCCCCCTATGGGTCTCGATCCCAGGACCCCGATATCATGACCTGAAGGTAAGGCAGATGCTTAACCAGACTGAGCCACCCAGGTGCCCCTACACTAAACCAGTTTTAAATGATCATTTCTACATTACTGTTAAACACTTCCTTTCCTTCAGAATTTCCTCGAGTCCTTCCTTTTATACCAACTTGTGATACTTAGTAGCATCAGTAACATCTTTTAACCTAAAAACACAAATACTAATCACAATGAATTCTTTTGGTTCTTATTTTACCTTTCTTGCCCAATTGATGAGTATGTTTTCTAAGCCAGTAGTTTTTGTTGTTGTTTTTAAAGATTTTATTCATTTATTTAACGGAGAGAAACACAGCCACAGAGGGAACACAAGCAGGGAGAGTGAGAGAGGGAGAAGGCTTCCCACAGAGCAGGGAGCCGGATGTGGGGCTCGATCCTGGGTCTCCGGGATCATGACCTGAGCCGAAGGCAGTTGCTTAACCAACTGAGCCATCCAGGCACCCCTAAGCCAGTGGTTTTTGCCTTTGTCTACAGATTAGAATCACTTGCAGAACTTTTTTTTTTTTTTTTTTTTTTTTAAACACCAAGGCTAAGGACTCTCCCAAGACTGGAGTCTCTTTTCAAAGATCCTCAGTGAGTCTAATGTGCAGCATGGTTAGGAACCAAAGCTCTTAGCCCACACAACTGTAAGCCACTCAGAAATAATGCAGTGATGGGAATAGAAGCAAGAGGAAGCTGCTCCCACATTTAGATTTCCCTATGGTTAAATACCAGAGCAGGCCATTGTCTTATGTATAACTAGTTAACTTGCATACTATATTACAAGACTGGATAGATCTAGTGATTACCCTTGACAATATGCATATAATTCGAAACATAAATAAGCTGAATAGCACTTAAAGATATTTTAAAGAGAGTATAGTCAAAGGTCACATTCTTTCCCTTTCCCTACCTTTTACTATAATTAATACAGCGGTCTCAAGGTAGGGGTAGGGGAAAGTCCTTGTTCTTTTTCTTTTCTTTTCTTTTTTTCCCTAAGAAGTGATTTCCTAATCGGTTTCCAGTTTAGTGGGTTGAGAAAAAGAAAAGGTTGAAAGTGATTAGGATCCACGGCACTGAAGGGAATCCAGACATTCTACAAAGGGCCTTTAATAAACAGGCAACATAAGGCAAAGAAAAGATGCAGGCACCAAGAGGCAATAGAGGAGGGCAATGGGTATTGCCTAATTACAAGAGCACTGTGGACACATTCTGCTTCTGTACCAGACTCTAGCACAATATTTCGGTTATGATGAATTTTCCCATCCCTCACTGCTTACAAGAATTTCCAAACTGAGCATTTCACTGTCCAAAAGTAGAAAGGTGACAGTAAAAGAACAAACTTATGTTCTATAAATACTATAATGTAATCATAATTTGGATAAAGAGATATACACTGACTGGTTTGGCTGAGGAAACTTTGACTAAATTGATTGGGATGTTGTTCATCACTTTTTGGTCACATAAATATCTTTCTCCAGCTCTGTTATTTCATGAGTACCTTACTTTATAAAATGTCATTTTGTTCAGATACTTCTTCAAAACAATTGTTGCCAGGATCTGAACTGGCACTGGAAGAAAACGGGTTATTTGTAACAAAAAGAGAGAGATAAAATTGTAGTATTACATAAAAGTATTATGACTGCTTCCAAGTGATTTAAAAATCTATGTTCTGAGGATCTCAATTTAATTTTTCTGCCAGATCCTTCAAAACTGCCTGGAAATTACAAAGCAGGCTTTTTACAGTAAATTCTAACTCCTCAAAGTCTTGATAGGATATTAGCCATTTACTGGTATATGTGTATGTAATATATTATTAGGGCCTAAACCACTATCTTAAACTAATTAGCAGTGTTTCACCAATTAAAACAATGCCTCTTAAATGATGAACTACCACACAATTTCTAAATCACTACTACTGCTTGGCAACTTCTTTTAAATTACTGGCTTAATTCTGGAAAAAAAATGTGATGCTTCTAAAACCCTAAAATTTCTTTAGAAATTCCTGAGTTTTAGCAGATTAACTTACATTTGTTTTTAAGACATGGCTTCCTTAAGACACTGAACATTATATCATATCTAAATTTGTATTTTTATATTTACTTCTTATACATTATCTTCATTTTTAAGGTAAATGAATATTATTCATCAGCAGGAGCTCATCTTTTTTAAAGAGGAGTCATATTTTTTAAAAAGGAATTCCTTTTTTAAAATTTCCCCAAGACAAGAATTTAGTGTTTGTTTAGGAAACAAGACCCAGAGTTTTACTGCAGAGAAATATTAAGTTTGTTTTAAGTTCTCTTAAAATATTGAGATGTTTACTTTTGTATTCATACATCTTGTCACGCTTAACAGAAAGTTTTCCTGTGTACTCAAGATTCATTCCCTTTTGGATTGTTTTTCTGCTTTTTCAGCAGAGCCCTCACAAAGAGGGAAAATGACAGTAACTTTAAAGAATAAACACCTTTATTGGATACTTAAACAACTAGAACAGTGAAAAGAGACCAAGAGAAGATAAAAAACAAAGATAAGCCTTCTTGCAGAAGCAGGAGCGCTACAAAACTCAATTAGTTCACAGACTGAGGACACTGCTTTTTATAAGTTTTTTTTTTTTCTCCACTGGGAACAGTTTTCTGAGTCTCCCTCTCTCGGCTCTCCATCCCTCGAGTCCTAACCAGGTTTTTTCTTTTTTGCTTGAGAGAACGAAAAAAGTTGTCAGGGAAGGCATATTCGGTACATTTCGCGAAGGGTTTTCTATTTTCAGTAAGTTTTACCGTTCTCCAGATGGCTCCCGATAGTCCCTAGACACACAGAGTCACTAAGCTTCCTCGCGAGCCTTTTGAGAATCTATTTCATGAAAACCAGGAGCTCTCTGTACCCCCCCAAAAGAGACCTACCCAGATTTTCCACGTGTGATTTCCACGTCTTTTGTCGACCCTCACCTTGCACCCCATGTTAAAAACGTCTGTTTCGACTTAAAAGGCAAGGAACCCTCTAACATCTTCCAAGGGGCCTGAAAGACCCCCTCGACCTCCCAAAGCGAGTGCCCGACGCGGCCAGTGGGAGCTCAGACCTTGACCGTGCGCCCCAGTAAGTGGATCCCTGCTACCCTCTGGCTTTAACCGGAAGAAAAGTTAACTTTCAGCTCCTTGCAGGTCTCCAAGGTCCGTCCTGCAGGCGCCGGACTGAGCCGGGCCAAGGTCTCGAAATGTGAGAACAGGCAAGAGAGACGTAGAGAGAAAGCCTTAGGGCACCACAGGTCTCCGCAAGCAAACCCACCTGAAGGACCGGGCCTGGGGGCTCCTGGCCGTGCCCGCTGCGGGTATGAGTACAGCCTCCAACGCCCCCGTCTCCCCCTAGGAACGAGAGCAGACCTGGAGCCCACCCCGCGCGGCGTCTGACACGGAGGCTCCCCCAAACCTCAAGACCTCGGCTGGAGCCAGGCGTCCCTTACCTTGGGGTTGGTCAGGAGCTGGTGCTCGTCGTTGTGCAGCAGCGCTCTGGAGTTGGACTCGGAGTTGTTCACGTAGACCTGGACGCAGGGGTACTGCGAGGTGCCCCTGCAGTCGGCGCCACAAGTGAAGGTGCACTCGAAGACCTCGCCGATCTGCTGCACAGACAGCACCGTGCAGTTGGCCGCCGTGGCTTGCAGATCCTGCAGCGCGGGACTGAGCCAGCAGAAGCCGAAGATAAAGAGCGACACGACGCCGGAGATGATGAGAAACAAGCCGAGCCGGATGCTCTTGTCCTCGGCTTCCGTGTACTCGTAAGCCACCCGGAGCTTCGCCATCGCCCCCCACTCCGGGCGGCTGGCGCGCTCCCCCCGCCCCCTCCCGCCCCCTCCCGCCCCCGGCGCGGAGCCCGACTGCCTCGGGCGGGAGGAGCCGCTGCCGCCGCCGCCGCGCGACAGCAGGGGAGTGGGCGGCGAGGGGGAGCGCGCGAGAACAAAGGGGCCGAGGCCGGCGACGCCCCCGGCGGCGGCAGCGCCCCCCCGCCCCCCACCCCCAGCCCCGCCGCCAGCCGGGCCCTGGAGGCTCGCGGTGCGACCGCTGCTTCAGAGCCTCCTGCACCCTCGGGCGCGAGGAGCGCACGGGCTGCTCCTACCTCCAGCGCCCCCTGCCAGCCTCCGCCCCCGCGCTCTCCCCGCCTCCCCCACCCCGCCTCCTCTCGCCGGGTGTCTCCCGGTCTCCATCGCCCGCCCGCAGCTTCTCCGCCGGTTCTCCCGGCAGCTGCCCCGAGGGCAGGCGCGGCTGGGCAGGACCGAGCTCGGGGGCACCCCCCGCGCGGGAGGCGGCTCCACCCGGCCCCACCCGCCGCCGACCCGGGCCTTCCCGCCCCGCCCGCCCCGGGCACGTCTCCTGTGGGCGAGGGGCGGGCGAGTACCCGGGAGAGCAGCATGAAATCTCCCTTGGAGAAACGTCTGAGATGAAAGCTTAGGATCCGTAGAGCTTAACCCGAGGGAAAGTTAAAAACGGAAAACAGGTAGAGGGCGTAGTGCTAGTGGAGCGGCGGGAATCTTGAACTCCAAACCGGGATTGGTCAGCCAGCCGGGAGACCCAGCCAGCGGCCAGGCAGCGGGCGTTCGGGGGGAAACCGGCCGCTGGGCTAGGCGGGGGGGTGGGGGGGAGGAAGTTCCCGGGCGAGCGGCGTGCGCTGGGCGCGCCCCGGGGACATCCCTCCACACGTTGTCGGGCCTGGGGTGGCGCGCGGACCTGCAGGCTGCGGGGCGGGAAGCGTGACCCGCCGCGCGCCCCCCTCCCCCGCGCTGCCCTTCCACACCCAGCAAGCGAGGTAACGGTCCGGCCGCCGGGTCCTAGCCCTTCCAACCGCCTTAGCGTGGGCCAGCGCTCCCCGGCCCCGGGTCCGCCCGGAGGACGCCAGGATAGGAGTGAAGCAGGCTGATTCAGGCGGAGTTTGCTGTGGGGGCATCGTGCGTGGGGCAGGAGCCTGCGACTGGCAAGACCGAGGAAACCCGCTGCCTGGGTGATGGCTGGACCTATCGGAAACTTGGGTCTCCTGCAGCCGGGTGGACCCTAACTCCATTTGCCCCAAGTCTGGGACCGACTGAATAGGGACCGAAGGAAACAGGTGGAGAGGTTTGCAGCCCTGGAAAGAGACACCACTTTCCCCATCAGGATGGTCCCCCATGGCTCTCTGGACTCCCCAGAACAGAGTCATTTCTGTTCTCTTTCCTTCCTTAGGAACCTTGCCACCCCTGGCCTACCACGGAATTTGTAGATGAGCTTTCCAGGAGCGCTGTGCAAGGCGACAGTGGCGTGCAGACCCGCTTTGCGACAGGTATCGTTTCTAGAGCTGGCATCCTGTTCTCTTGATTCTTCCAGTTTCTCCCTCCACCCTCACCTTCTTTGTGCATACCTCAGCCTCTGTCCTTTTCATGACGTGTTTTTTTTTTTTAAGATTATCTTCTTCCAAGCCACACTTCTATCCTACTATCAAAGTTGAGAACTGTCTCGTCCACATTTTGAAGAATCAGAATGTTCACTTCTTTGCAAAATATGTAAACATATCTTTTTCTTGGCTTGCAAGTCCCAAATGGATATATTCATTTAAGAATATTTATAAATATGCTAACACGGTATCATGGAATTCTTGATTTCTCTTTCTTGGATTTCAAACATTACTTAACTGGTACTAGGTATCTTTCAACTGCAGTTCTGATATTTTACTTTGAAGTACTCCATTCCTTTATGGGGAAGGTAGCAGGATTTCCAAGCAAGGGGCAAAAGCAAGTTTAATTATAGGAAGACCCTAAGTGTTTTTCTGAAAAAAATTAAGATACAGGATTTGGAAAACTTCCAAATCAGGAAGACACTTTGTACTTTGTAGATTTCCTTCTTTCCTTACCTAGGAATTATATGATTCTTTTCCCCTTTCTGTTGGCATAAAGACAATTGTTAGTGATTACATTACCTGAAAGGGAAACGGGGTTAATAGTTGAAACAGCTTAACCTGAGATCACAGAATTTCAGCCTGAATCTGTTTCCTACTGCATGTTATAATCATATTCTTGATGATTATATTTTGATGAAGGCTCAAGCCAGTCTAAGATCTGAGGCAGTGGTAAGCAGATAACAAGATCCAATTATTCCTCCTTGGTATGCTGAAGAACTTAATCTTGAGGCAGAACTAACTCCTGTTAGTGCTCAAAAAAACACAGGGATTAGGTGCCTAAAGATAATTTAATAAACATGATTAATTTTCAATGATTCCAGAACTCCAGTAGTTCTATGAATGAAACTCTGCCTCAAAAGTGAAGCAAGATGGTCTTCAAGTATCAGAAAATTCTGTCATAATTTAACCTAAATTCTTGAGAGCTTTTAAATCCACTTTTCCCTGGAGTTCTGCATTTAGTCATTCCTTCCTTATAATTAAGGTATTTGAAGAAACTGTTGCCATCTAGCCTTCTGTTCTTTAAACATTTACTTTTCTCCCTTCCTTTTTTCAAATTAGCTTTGCTACTCTTCTGAACCCTTTCATTATCTTCATGTCTTTTTTATTGAAAGTCAAACCTATCAAAAGACTTCCCACATTAAATAAATTTGTTTTATCCTTAATGGAACACTATGTTTGTTACTAGTTTCATTTACTTGAGATGGAGCTGCTATATCCCATTTCTAACATTTACTATAAGTCGCTCAGTTTCTGAAAACCAGTTACCGTGGACTTTCTAAGTTAGGATAGTGGTAGGATAGTGGTAGGAAAGCTCAGAGATGCTACGCTCTGAAGTCACTTAGCATCTTATTTCCTGTGGAGGGCAGAGGCAGTACAGAAATAAAAGCTAGCTTTGCATGTTTGCCACCAATCAAAATTAAGATTAAAAATGTGATACACAAAACCAGATCAAGTTATCTGGTGTACATCATTATCTGCAGCAATGGTTTCAAGAGAATCATAGCCAAGTCTTGTTTTTGTTTTTTGTTTTTTGTTTTTTTTAAGATTTTACTTACTTATTTGACAGAGAGAAACACAGCTAGAGAAGGAACACAAGCAGGGGCAGTGAGAGAGGGAGAAGCAGGCTTCCTGCCGAGCAGGGAGCCCGATGTGGGGCTCGATCCCAGCACTCAATCTTGGGACTTGATCCCGGGTCTGGATCCCGGGATGCCAGGGACAATGACCTGAACTGAAGGCAGACGCTTAATGAACTGAGCCACCCAGGTACTCCCTGATGGTCTTTTTAAAAGAAGAGTAAACCTATCTAAGCAAGAACATTAAAATCATTGTTATTTATAATTTGTTTTCATGATCTTCTTCAAGAAGCCCTGTGACTAATGCTTAAATTGTAATATACAATTACATATGTATATATACTTCTATTAAAAGATTCCAAAAAGAATTATCATAAAGAGAGCTTTGGTATCCTAGGGATAGAGAGGAATTTAGAGCCTGTTGGGAAAATGTTTATACACTATTTTAAAAATTGGTGCATTGTGAAGTTTTTCAACCACAAACTACTATTATACATTGAAATAGAATACATAGAGAAAATTAATATTGTATCATCACCTTGCCTCATTAAAATTCACCTTCTGGATAGGTTTTAGACATTTGTAACCAGAATAATGAGATAAAAATAAACATGAATGATCCAATGAAGAAAACTATATAGAAAATTTTATCTTTTCATTCAGCTTAGGCAACTGGCAATTTTGTTGTCATAGAAAACTGTTTCTACTTTAACCTTGACTTAAAAATGTTTACAGTTGAACTAAATCATTTCCAGCTTGAGGATATTAAAAAACTAACTTTCTTGCTTCGCGGTCAGTGTTACGTAGTAGTTTCAGAATTTTAAATTTGAAAGAGATTTCCTGGGTAGCTACTATTCTTTTTTTTTTTTTTTTTTTTTTTGGTGCATAAACCTTACCTATTACAATGAGCATATAATTATTTTTGAGAACACTACTTACTTTCTATACTGATATTAAAACAGTAAGGGCTCTTAAATATCACCTAATTTAACATTAAGCAGGAAAGGAAGCTCCTCAAAGACTGCATTTTGTTTGGAATAGTAAAGAATGATTATTAAAAATATTTTTTTAAGTTCAGATTTGTTGGCATACAGCCTGTATGTTTGCAGTTGAGAAAGGGAATCAAAAAGCACAATCACTTCATTATTAGTAGATTCATAATATGGTAGTGGAAGTAGAGTTCCTAAATTTTTACCACGTGTTATCTTTCATGTTAATGGAAGTGATCTTCTGCGGGAGATAATATATGCACATATGTGGTAAAAGGGAAATCACTTTGGAATTAGAAAGCAGGAATCTAAAAGATTTTAGTCCCAGCATTTAATACTAAATAATTTGACATAAATAATTGATGTTCTTACATTGTTTCCTCCTCATATGAAAGTGTTGGGCTAGACTTTTTTTTTTTTTTTTTTTTTTTAAGATTTATTTATTTATTTTAGAGAGAGCCCAGAGCATGGAACGGTAAAAGGAAAGGGGACCTGACACAGGGGTTGATCTCATGACCTGTAGATCATGACTTGAGCCCAAGCCAAGAGCTGGGCACTTAACTGACTATGCCACCCACGCGCCCCTGGACTAGAAGATTCTTGATTCTATGATTTTTTTTAAAGATTTTATTTATTTATTTGACAGATCACAAGTAGGCAGAGAGGCAGGCAGAGAGAGAGGAGGAAGCAGGCTCCTGCTGAGCAGAGAGCCCGACGCCGGCCTCGATCACAGAACCCTGAGATCATGACCTGAGCTGAAGGCAGAGGCTTTAACCGAGCTACCAGGCACCCGATTCTATGATTTTTATTCCAAGTTGACTTTGTGCTTGCCGTGTTCTTCAGAAACTTAGCTACTACTATCAACTAGCACATAGTCAAGTCAAAAGATTTTTTAATGATTCCAAGATATGGACGGTATCTCCTAGCCCAATGGCTGAGACAGTATTTATCTTCAGAAAAATGGGCTTACATTTATTGAGCACCTAATATAAACAAAGGCCCTAATTTAATCTTCCCATGAGAGGAAGAGGGAACAAGTGATTAAAGCTACACGCATGTTGACAGTGCCAAATTTCAAGACCCATTTTCTGCTATACTATACCATCTCTAAGAAATTTCTGTAGTTAGTAAAAAAGTACAGATAATACAAATGGCTTTAAAATGTGCGTGCTTAAATTCAGGTAGAGTTAGGCTTGATCAGAATCCCTGCTGTTAAAACTTTGAAGGGGGACGTGGGTAGAGGATGAGGATCTAGTGATTTAACCAGTTCCTCCAGTTTAATTTTACTCTGAATCACTTGTGTTGAAAATAGCTCTTTTTTAGATGTATAACAAATGTAAGTAGTATGGTTTTATGTGGAAGAGAAAGATTAAGTGTACTATTTGGGTTTCAGATAAGCTTGTTAGAAATTCAAGCTAGAGTCAAGGTAGGAGTAAATGCAGGGAACAACTAGATGTTAAAACAGGTAATAGTTCCAGGGTAGAAGAGCGTATCCCCCTCTTAATGCAGGACATTGTGTAAAGTTCCTAATAGTTTTCTTGCCTTTGCTTGGACATTTCCAGTGATGAAAAATTCATTAACTCCTAAGATTGGTCTTTTTATCTTTAGATCTTAATTTTTTTTTTTAAAGATTTTATTTGACAGAGAGAAACAGCCAGAGAGGGAACACAAGCAGGGAGAGTGAGAGATGGAGAAGCAGGCTTCCCGCCGAGCAGGGAGCCCGATGTGGGACTCGATCCTGGGTCTCAGGGATCATGACCTGAGCTGAAGGCAGTTGCTTAACCAACTGAGCCACCCAGGCGCCCCCACGTAAATGTTTTTAATTTGCCCTCTGATTTTATGTAGGGTAATCTGCTTTGCAAAAAATGACACTTCAGACACCAGGCTGGCTCAGTTGACAGCATATGACTCCTGATCTCAGGGTCCTGAATTCAGGCCCCACGTTGGATGTAGAGCGTACTCAAACGAAAACAAAAACAAGTGATTCCACTTCAGATGTGGGAAGACTATACTATCTTGTTCCTTCTAGAATTTCTTCTCATGCTAATCTTCAGTTTCCTCAATATCCCTTTTAGTGGTTTAGGAAATTATTCTTACCCCAAAATGCTAAAGAAAAAAAAAGATAATTCAAAGTTGGAAAGAAACCCAGTTTTAATATTCTCTAAGACAAGAGTCTATACCTTTCTTTTCCATGCTATCCGATCTACAAACACTTCTAGGATGATGGATTTTGTTGTTCATTGTCATTGCCAATGCTGAGAGAAGCTGGGAAAATAATTTTGGCTCAAGTAGACAGAATTTGGATTACAAATAGTAATGTGCAGGTCAACTAATTTAATATTCAAATATTAAATCATTTAGACTGAAACAAATATGTAAGTTTAGATTAAAGAAGTAAATCTGGAAATAACTTTTTGAGCAGAGTAAGTAACATAGGACTTGCATTTTAAAAACAGGTATATTTTCATTCAACATGTTTTATATTTGAAGGTTATTAACCATTTGAATAGATTACTTAAAATACTCAAAATAAAAAATCAAACATATCTGACTCTTAGGAGGGAAACTATTTAACAGCTCTCATTTTTTTTTTAAGACAACCCAGTTTTGGGGTGCCTGGCTGGCTCAGTATGTAACTCTTGATCTTGGGGTTGTATTTGATCCCCACATTGGTGTAGAGATTACTTAAAAATAAAATCTTTAAAAAAGACAGCCCAGTTTTCATGCAACTGCTACATATGATAAACTACATCTTAAAATAAATGTTCAGTATGTTAACAGATTTAAAGGTAGCTTCCAAACATTCTGGCTGTCCCAAATCTTTATTTTTATACAAAAGATGAAACTATTTATGGAATTCCCACATGTAATTTCTTCTCATTGAGCTGTGTATTTTTCAAGGATAATCAGCATTTATTCAGTTAATACTCGTTAAAATATTTTTTTCATTATAAATGAATAAAGGACTGATCCTAAGAATCATTTGTTGATATTATACCATCCTTCAAATTTGTACATTTCTTCCAAAATGTTTAAAGGAGAAACTCAAGTATTATAACTAAAATTATTTTTAGCATATACTGGAGAATTGATGACTTAAAAGAAAGTCACTTCAAAGTTTTAAAAATTATGTAGTCAAAATATTACATAAGCAAATACAGATGCAAAGTCCTGGAATATTACTTTTCATCAGGACATGCTTATGAAAAGTAGAGTGAAAAATTGTTTTCCATACCTGATAGTTTCTACTGTTGTTTGAAGGAACTAATTACTACTTTTGGCATAAATAGGGCTAGTTTTATTTTGCCTTCCCTAACAAAATGTCAAAACATATTTGTTGTGTGGTAGATGCTTATCAATCCTTGGAAATGAAAACAAAGATAAATCACATGATAAATGAAAAACTAGTTTTGCTACATATAAGTAGTCTTAGGGATGCCTGGCTGGCTCAGTCCGAACAGCATGTGACTCCTGATCTTGGGGTCATGAGTTCAAGCCCTACGTTGAGCATAAAGATTACTTAAAAATGGAATGTTTTATAAAACAACAACAACAAAAAAACCATAGTCTTACTAAGCTAAACTACTTTGGCATGTCAGTTGGTGAGCATAAGCTATGAGACTTGCAATTTGTCTTTTCAACCAAGATAGGATATTATTACAACGAAGACAACTTACTGTGAATTTTATGACATTTTCAAGAAGTCGTTTAAGTAATTGAGGAAAAACTGTATGGCAAACATCTGGAAATGATTAGCTTTTTAAACTGAATACTGAATTCTTTTTTTTTTTTTTTTAAGATTTTATTTATTTATTTGACAGAGAGAGAGAGATCACAAGTAGGCAGAGAGGCAAGCAGAGAGAGAGGAGGAAGCAGGCTCCCCGCTGACCCCCGGGCCTCAATCCCAGGACCCTGAGATCATGACCTGAGCCAACGGCAGAGGCTTAACCCACTGAGCCACCCAGGTGCCCAGAATACTGAATTCTTACAATAAAGAAATAGATCATTAAATATTTGTCAGGTCATAGTGTTTATACAATAGGATGACTGGACTAAAGAAAAACTTTCAGTTGATGGACACAGAATTGATAATACATGTAACTGCCCTTAGCAGTTTTTATGCATACAAACAAGTGGAAACTGAAGGTCTGGCAAAATATCCCAGGAAATAGCAAAGATTTAAAGTTGGGGGGGGGGGGAAATCCTTGCTTTTTCATACTCAGCAATGGATTTAGCTTTCCTTGTATTGTTCTCTAGTACGACTGTAATAATGATACAGGAAAAGCAAATGAAAGCGCATGATACATAGGAATGCATTAATCCAGTATTGACTTAGTTGGATTTCACCCCAATTTTAAGATTTTATTCTATTTAGCATTTGCACAGTAGGTAAAGTACAGTTTAAGTGTAAATTGTAGTTCACTAGCTTCAGAAGTGACCTGTGTTTACTAGAGTACAATGTATTCCTGGCCTCTCCATAGATATTTGAGTCAGAATATCTAAATATGAGGCTTAAAACTGACATTTTAACATGCTCTTCAGGTGATTCTTATGCACATTGTTTGAGAATTACCTAATTAGGGGGTAACTTTGACTCTGGTGAGCTCCCACAGCTATCTCAACCCAAACTAAGATTCTGATACATCAAATTTAATGATCAGTTTTCTTTTTAGATAAGAAATCAGATTACTGTTTAATTTTTGTGATCACTACTGCAGCAGCAAACAGGAGACTGAACAGTCATGCAATGTGTAATTTCAGGCTAAACATTTACCTTGAAACTTATCAAAAATGGCCTCTACCCTCCTTTTAATATAGCACAAGAATACATAAATAAATCTGGTGAATATACACAATTTACAATTTGTTGTGCTTTACTACATCTTCATTCTTACTCCTAAAATAACAACAAAGGCTGAATAGTGTGCCTTTCATAATTCTTTTTTTTCCTTATTTCTTTCCAAAAATATGGCAGTAAATCTAAATAAACACCTTATCCATGACTCAAGAGCACACTTTAGGAGGGTCAGTGCTTTAAGTACTGAGCATTTAACTTTAAGCCCTAAGGAGATCATATTCAACTTCAGACCAAAAAAATGGTCTCAACATCTTAGAGAGCTCTGAGTTATTAAATCCAACTTTTTACTTAAAAAGGCAGTCCTCTCAATAGCAACTAGTAGTCATCTAGTTTCTGTTCGAACATTTTTGTTGATGGAAGCCTTCCTTCATGTAACAGTACTGTGGGACTGCACCCGGATATACAGAACCAAAATGTCTCATCCAACTTCCACCTGCTGGTTTGAGACTTGCCTTCTTCATTAGTTGTCCATTGCCTCTTCTCCAAGTCTACATCTCATCAACTCTAATATGCACGTTCTTTCCATGCATGACATCTTGGAAATTGGTACGCATTTTTGTAATTCATAGTTCGCCATAATCCAGTCGAGCTCATTTCTTCTTAGTGATACAATAGTTCACAACTAGGTTTCCTAAAATACAGTTATTACCCTATTTTAACACTTTTCCAATGAACAAACATTCAAGGTCATCCAGTTCAATTCCTTACCTTATGCATGGAACACTGTCCAGTTTCCCCTTAGTTATGTTCTGAGGTTGAACTGAATGCCTTACAACTCATCTCAAAATAATTTAAATACCTCAGTTTTAATACTGCACTGACATCTTTTTCTCTTTTTGGTCCTAGTTCTGTTCTTCGGACCTGCAATGAATGAAAACTCTTGAATTTGATAAGATACCATGTTTCTAGAGTTTATTCTCTAATGCTAAAATTTCCTTTTTTAAAAATATATATTTAAAATGTAATGTAAAATGGGGATATTTAAACCTACCTTAATGATGCTATCCTAAAGCTAGGATACAGTAATGCCTGTAAAACACTTAGTATATTACTTGGCAGCTAGAAGGCATGCCACATTCTTTTCTCCTTCTGCCTTCCCCAGTCCCAGCAGCTTTTAAAATATAGCCGACTTCCTACCTTGTTCTGAGCACTATACTTTTAATGTAGCTGAAAATTACTTCAGTATTTTTGGCAATAGTTAAAGAGTTTACATTAATCTACTATGAAGCACTCTTCAGATGTTACATTCTACTATTCTTTATTCTTTTAGCAACCGAAGTGGGAAAGTAATCATCTTGACTCAGTGTATCCTATTTGATGCAACTCAACACACAAAACTACTGGGTTAGATTTAGATCCTGATTTTGACATGCACTGTGTTTATCTGCCTCTTCTCCTAGATCCGTCATGTATTTATTTATATGATCTAATTCACTGGCAATGCTAGTGGCAAGGAAAGAGCTTTCTTTCTTTTTTTTTTTTTTTTTTTAAAGATTTTATTTATTTGACAGAGAGAAACACAGTCAGAGAGGGAACACAAGCAGGGGGAGTGTGAGAGAGGGAGAAGCAGGCCAAAATGTGAAATATTCAGGCCAGCAAACTGAAGGTAAAGTCTATCTCCTCGCAGAGCAGGGAGCCCGATGTGGGACTCGATCCCGGGTCTCTGGGATCATGACCTGAGCTGAAGGCAGCTGCCCAACCAACTGAGCCACCCAGGCGCCCCAGGAAAGAGCTTTCTGACATGCTGTTAGGACCCAGCTTTTAAAAAGGCATTGATAAGTCTGGCTTATTATCCACAGATGGTCTTAGTGGAACTAATTAGTAGGCATTCCTAGGTCTTCTTTAACTACACAAACTATGATTAAGAGAACATTAAATATGAACATCCCTCTTATGCATGTGCACATTTAGGTTTTTAGTAACTTTCTCCAAAACTAATGCTTATTTAATAAGCAAATCTAAGTTAAATAAATGTGCCCTTCTTTGCAGGGATGCTCAGATGCCCCAATATTTTACAAGCACTGGGTGTAACAGAATGGAAGATCTGTTTTTGAATGAAGAATTCAGAGGAAGAATCAACTAGAAAGGGTAGAGTGGGAAAAATTTGAAAGTTTCAAAAGTTAATTGAAAATGCTTTAAAAAAGAATTTTGAAAACGAAATTACAGCAAAAAATGTAAATTATTTCAAAGCCCAATGCTTTAATTTGCACATTTTATTTTCAAATTGAAGTATCAATTTATACCATTCAATCAACATGTATTTATCAAGCACCTATGGTGTACCAAGTTCAGTGGCAAAAAAGAAAAGACCAGTTAAGTGGTGGTTGGCTTTATATTACACTGTAAGAATTCAAATAAACTTTTCAGTTCTTAAAAATTTTTTATATCTAAGGAAAACTTTGTGCAGTGAAAAAAAAATCCCTGAAAATGGAATTTTATCATATAAATTATAGTATCACCACAAGAAGCATAGAATATATATTTGAAACTAAATAGGTGAAAGGACTTTCTTTTGCAATGAAATAGTTTTTTACCCCTAGAGCCAATTATACTTTCATCACAAAGTTAACAACGTACACATCTATGTCACTATTTATATAGGGAAAATTTAACAGAATTAAACCTAAGAAAGAAAATGTGAAATACTCGGTCAGGTCAACTTCTGTACATGTATAACCACAAATTATAAAACCATAGAATGTAACTGTGTTATATTAAAGAGTTTAATATAGTACTTTAAGGATGTCAAATAGACTTTTTAAACTTCGATTTGAAGTCAAGAGCATGGTAATTTCGGATATTAACAAGTTATAAAAAATTGGTTTACATGCAAGAGTTTTTTCACTTTGATGTTTCAGGGTAAAAAGATCTTGGAAACTGGAAAAGTGTGCACTTAAAACTTTCTAAATGGCAGTTAAATGATCACTTTGATAGGAGCTTTCTTGCTTTTCTGAGTCATTCACGACAGTGCCAACCATGATCATGGTGACACTTTATACTGTTAGGTTTGTACTCATAAAAATAAAGATCCCCTTCCCTTTAAGTGTTTCTCATGGTTATGTAGGATAAGTTATGCTTTACAAAGTCAATTATTGTGAAAAAATGTAATTTTTTTAAAGAAATCAATTTCTAGGATTTGATTCTGGTTTATGTCAAATATGTGAGAAGGTTTTGTGCAAACAGTTGAAACTACAATTAACATAAATGCCATCTTTCCTACAGAGGAGATGCTTTGGTTTAAATCTGAAAGGTTTAAAAAATCCTGATATTTTTATGTCAGTTTCTCCATATCTCAAAATACATAGAAAAAGGTAAATCTTAAGTCATTTCATATTCCTGATACACAAACACAGCAATGTCATAAATATTTCATTTTCAAACATGATTTGGTATATGTCAACAAACTTTCACTCTTCATAGAAAAATAGGTTAAAAATGAAAATTTAGAAAATCAAAACTCACTGCCTTTTTTACTCTCTATCTCTAGTGTTTGTAGCTTCAGTCTTCATTTCTAATTACAGTATTTGCCTTTAGATGGAAAAGAATCCATCAACTTGTAAATGTGAAATATTCAGGCCAGCAAACTGAAGGTAAAGTCTATCTCAAAACCCCTGCTTTTGGCTTACCTTACTTTGCATGTTACTTCTTAAAAATAAATCTCAAAGGTCTATCAAGAAATGTCTCAAATTTCTCACAAAAGTATTTTGATTGGGTCCCATGAGTGTTCAGGAAGTTTTTCTAATGCAGCCATAATTATTTAAAAAAAATAGTTTGTTTTGATTTGGTAACTAAAAATGTATCTGCATTTTTAACCTGCAAGTAAAATGATGTATGGTTCTATCAAATTACTTGTCAAAAGCCGAACAAGACTGCATTTTAAATTGTTTAGTCATACCATTCAGTTAGGTATTTGAACTCGAGGGTTTTGGCGGGGGGTGGAGGGGTGGAGTCTACTTTTCATGTGGAAGAAATAATTTCACAATTTCAAATCAAAGTCAACACTGCAGTGAGGAGAGCTTTTCTACTTTATTACAAAGAGAAGAAGCCTTTATGTGGTCAGAAAATACAAGATTGATCTTTTTTTCTCTTCCTATGAAACGCTGCTGTTCAAACAGCCAGAGTGAATTGTCTCAGTTCACTTCTTTAAGTCCCATCACATTCACTTGGGTATGGATGTCCTTGGCTGCTGAAAATCTGGCCCTTTAGTGCACAGGGCGACAAAGTCCCCTGACCAGCAGTTCCAGAATGTCCCATTTTCATATATTGCATCCATGCACACCTCCTAAAAATGAGGTACAGCAGGGCAAACATTTTCCAAAATAGATGTCATATATATAATATATACACATTCGTACATACATACCTTTATTCATGTGATGTCCAAAAATTTAAAAAAAATGTACACATTTATTACAAAATCGTAACAAAGACTGGACAGTGTTTTGCTCATTCTGGAAAGATGAAGCTCAGTAATAACACAACCCTGGAAACCATCCAGAGATTGTGGCAATATCTTTCTTCTAAACAGTCAGATATTCTTGCATTAAGCTTGGCGAAACTGCCTTTCAAAAACAGAAGGGGAAGTAAAATGAAGGAAGCAGACCTTGCTCATCTTTCCAAATGAAATACGAGAAGGATCTTCACATAAAAATGCACAAACATTTGTTATTTTATTACCAATAGTGCTACAATGAACAATGCAAATTTTGTGGTCTAATTTTGTTGAGTCTTTTGTGGGGTTTTTTTTGTTTTTGGTTTTTTTTTTACATTTTAGAAACTAAATGGTAAACTTCTGTCAGTGTACTTGCTTGTCTTTACAGACTCAAGTCTGTCTGCTGGCAAAAAAAAGAAAATAAATGGAAAAAAAAAATTCAGACCCTGCTCGAACTAGAGAAAAACAAATTACGAATTTAGTTGTTGGGCAGCACATAATTAGTAAGGCAGGACCTCAAATGGTGACCCTTTGCATAAGCCAATTGCCAGATCCTCCAGGAATTAAAACCAGGGTGCCTGAGCCACATCAGTTCTGCAGTTATGTTGAGTATTGTGCTGAGACAGCCATACCCCAAGAAAAGGGAAGTCTTTTTTTTTTAGAAGGCTTGCTGAGCAGGGTTGTAGTTGAAGGTGGATGGCAGGTGAGGCCGTTCTTCTAATTTGTCATATTCCAGATGAAACTCCTATAAAACCAAATTTAAGAATTTAGATGATTTCCTCTTCCTGATCTCAGATTTTTGTCAAAATATATTTTACCAGATGAACAAAATATCTACATGTATGAGAATGAACAGACACAGATGTACCAACTCTTTTTTCCCCCCTAAAATACAGCTTGAAGAAAAGTAATGTGCTGCAGTTTCTAAGTGCAAAAATACAGACTTTTGTGTAAAAATCAGAGATTACTCATGAACATCTATTTTATAACCACTGAAACCATGCATTTTTTTGCTCAAAAGTAGAAGTCTGAGCAGCAATCACTGTCCTGTCAATAAAAAGCACTGAACATTGTAGGATATTTAAAATAAAGGCAACCTTCAATGACATAAAAACCAAAACATTTACTTTCTCCTCGAAAAAAAAAATTTTCCAAGTTGTAATTATTACAGTTTTTTAAAGCAAATATATAAAGTTATTCTAACCTTACAACTCACACATCTTTAGACTTCCCACTTCCAACCCAAACACTGAAAAGATGTAAATGGCACTCAAAACTAGACAGTGGTTCTGGTGTAAGCACATCTGAAAAACTGTTTAGCTCATTTTAACTGAACTTTCAAAATACAATAACTTCATGAGAGTTTTAAAATTTGAGAATGCTGAAATAATTTCTTCATGATACTTCATGCATCAAGAGAGATGCAGAAGACAATTTTGAATATTAAAAAAAAATACCTTTGCAAATCCAAAAAGCAAGAGGTAGTCTAAAATTACTAATTCTACAATTTGAATTCAGTAACAGCACAAACTAAATTAATTCCTTTTAAAACATTATGAACCTTAATTTTATTACTATGTATTAAAGAAAGCCAACAAGTAGTTAGCACTATGGGTTAACAATACCTTATCATATCTATCTTGTTTCAAATTGATTTTAAAAATTGATGTGCCCATTATTAAATTAAAATGAAAACACAGGTCATGATTAAACTTTGAGATATAAAACCGAGTATTTAAATTTAACAACTGAAAACCTAGTATGTGCCCAAACTAGAGACACAGCTAATTTTCATCTTTCTGTAAATATCATTATCTTCAATTTGCACCTGAAGAAATGAGGTTCACAAGTAACCCAAATCATACAGTAAGTGGCAGATCTAGGATTAGGATTCAGACTTATGTAGCACCAAAGCCCATGACCTTCTAGTGTTAACATGCAATTTTTAATAGTTTAGTGCAAGATCCAAATAAATTGACTTCACTACACCCCTTATGCAGGAATGTGGAAAAAATTCAGTTCACTGACAAATGTTCGTAAAGAAGGTGTAATGACTTTAATCTAAAAAGGTACATAGGTTATTTGCTTATCATTAAAACTAGCAAACTCCAGAATCACCATCGCCCGCCCCACCCACCCACTGCCGTGCAATGTGTAGGCACCACTCCCTCTCTCCCAACCCCTAAGTTTTAAGAGCAATTTACTGCCTGGCTTAAGAAGACTATCAAAATGAGTGAAGAAAATATCTTCTTGTTCTATCACTCCTTAGAAATTAAAATCGGCAATTTAGTTCAAAAAGATTGAACTAAATTACAGGGCAAAAAGATTGAACTAAATTACAGGGCAAAAAGTCTATTTGTACCTATAACAAATCACAGGCCCCAGTAAATTACATAAATTAAATTTTGTTCAGTTATCCAGTCCTTGTTATTGTACACAGGTGAACTACACAGTATTACTAGAATTTAAACTACAGTAACTTCATCAGTGCACGTATTTTTCTCCCTACATAGTAAAAAAAAAAAAAAGATCAGTTTTAAATCTAGGGAGCATAATCTTTTAATATAATCAAAAAATGCATACATCAGAGATTCAGAAAATAAGTCAAAAATCTGTCTTCCTTTTTCTTATATCTTTGTTTTGGTGTCCTATGTATTTTTATTCTTAAAATACATAAACCTTACAGTATATACTGGTATTTGTTCCCTTTGATTGTTGGCAACATCTCTTTTTAGACATTTGTTTTATGTACACATACAACACACGTATACACCTCTTTATAACCAGTAGGGACAAAAATAGGTCTGTTTTGTATACCCATACTGCCTAGAATATAGTGCCATAACCCTATAAGGTATGTAATTAATGGCTGATGAATTAATAAACACAAGGTTTTTTTTCATCTGTTTTAAGACCAAAATATTAAAGTTTAATGACTTAAAGGTTATAAAGTATTTTAGATAGTTTTTAAAAGCAAATTTTAAAGTTATTTTTCTATCAATCAATTAGGCTACATATTCTCAAAAGGTCACTGTAAGCAGAACTGAAATACACGTACTGGATTCAGATGATCAAATGAAATTATTACAAAAGCATTATTATAATCACTGATCAAATGAAACAGCAAAACATATGCTGCAGGAATATTTTCTCTAATTCTCAAAAATGTCAGCTTTCTCTTACCTAAGACAAATCCTCCAATTTTAGGAAGTTTCAAACTATCTTAAATAGACTTACTATAAATAATTTTTTTGCTATTTTGAAGAAAAGTACATATTACTGATTAAAGTATAAAGATATACTAATAGTACTGTGTACCAGTGAAACTAATCATATTTATATCAGGCTATGATATTTTTAAAAATTCTAAGCATTAGAAATCCTATTCAGTGTTGTATCCACAAGGTGAAGTCAGGCTAAAAAATTTCTTCAATTTTTAAGTCTTTAGTCTGAGAAAGCTAATGATCATATAGCAGCCTCCATCACCTGAAAATTCTGTGGATCTAATTATTTTAAAAATTCTACTCATTAAGAATAGTCTGAGTATTTTTAAATTAGTGAGATACTGAGTAATTCTAGCTAAATTACAAAGGCCAAACCACATAGCCTGCTGACAAGTCGAGATTATTTAAAAGGGGAGAAAAACAGTGTCAAAATTTTTATGTATACATTACTGACATACAAAAAATACTTTATTTAATGGGCTGGATCCTAGAACTCAGAGTTGGGGAAAAAATACTTCTGATTAAAATCACTGAATTTCTTAACAATTCTTCAAACCTCTGAAAATATTAAGTAATCTGCAAAAAAGAAAGAACCTCATACAAGACACTGTGAGATGGAGACCTGATTATAGTCTAGATTAGGTCAGTACTTTTCAAAGACAGCATGGTAACATCAAGGTATTACTTGTAATACTAATTCAGACTGCAGGCTTCTTACAATGAGCTGAAGTTCTTTAATAATGCATGTTTTTTACCTGAGTAGTAAGCCATACCCGCTTTACAGGTGGGGACATTGAGGTTAACTTGGGACATGGCATTTTAAGGGTTTTTCTGTAGTCTGATAAACTGTTAATACATTATAAATGGAACTAAATGTCTTAATTCCTAAACAATTTGAGAAAACATTGAAAAGATCTTTAAAACAAACAAAAAACCAGAAGCCATTGTGAAAAGTTTATTCTGTGAATACAACTTAAAAGTTTTAAGTTTATGAATCTGTATTTCAATATAACAAAAGTGAGCTATGTGTAATACTTAATAGAAACCAATATTCTGCTTGCTTTCATCACTGTGAATATAATTTTGATGGACGTGACAGTGCCAGTGGCCAGCAATTACCTCAAAAGAGATTTCTTAAAGAAACAGTTTAATGGTATTTCTCGAATTTTATTTTCCAACTTCAGAGCTAAAAATTATAAAGGTAAAGGTTAAGACAAAGCTCAACTATACAGGAGATCAAATAAAGTTGGGTAAAACTACTTTATATATGCATGCTACATATTTTTACACACACTCTCTCTCATTCTCTCTTTTCTTTAAAATGACATGTGTTGGGGAATTGCTTTTTATGGGAAAGTAAAAGGGCCTATTAATGTTTAAGTTGCTTCTGAATATTTAACTTTGTGGAAAGAAAGTAGTACTAGAAATTGACTTTCTTCACATAAGAAAATCTGTCATTTATATAAGAGCTAAAACTTAAGTTAAAATGATACATCAATCTACTACAAACATGCATCCTTTTTTGCATATAGAAATTTGGAATAACTTACAATGATACTGAGCAAAAAGCTTCAAATCAAATGGAGAAAACTTCATTTATTTGCTAACAAACTCTTCTCCCTCCTCCAAAGATCATTTTTCTTTCCTGTACAACCAACCGTTCTCAGAATATGGCTCCCAGAGAAAGACCAGAAAAATCATTGGCATCACTTAGGAAGTTGTTAGAAACGCCAATCTTCAGACCCCATGCACAGACTTATTAAATCAGAAACAATGGAGGTATGGCTCAGCAACTTGTGTTTTTAATAAGGCTGCCAGGTAATTCAGATGCAAGCTAGTTTGAGAACCACTGACCTGACCTAACAACAGTTATAATTTTTCCATTTTTGAAGAAGAGTAATAAGCTGTAACAATACCGATGATAAAAACAGCAATGAACTACAACTAATCCCATGTATCAAAGACCCAATATATGAGAAACATTGTACTCAATGTGTGTTATGTGTGTAAAAGCTCATTTAATCCTCATGACAATCTAGAAGCAAATATGATTTCGATTTAAAAGATAAGGAAGCAGGCATGGGAAAGAAACTTGCACGTGGTCAAAGCATAAATAGCTGAAACAGGAGTTAAATTAAAATCTACGATATACAAAAGGCTCTCAGTTTCTACCACACTATACTTCTTAACAGGTAACATATACAATGTCTCTTGTACTATTTGTAATGAATGTAATTATTTCTACTTAAAAGGTCAGATCATGGATCTCCCTTCTCAAATCAAGATATGCATATTAATTATAATTGTTAAAATAACTCAAATACACTATGGTGATCTATGGACTTGTTCTGAGAAGTAATGACATTTACCACTGACAAACACCGAAAAGTAATAATAAAAAAAGATCTAACCTCCTGTATGTGTCTTGTGTGGTGTTTTTACTTGGGCACATCTTGTCCTATTTCTTTTTTCAAGTTTTGTATGAAATTTTCTTGTGATGTAAAAATTTTTGTGATAAAGATCTGGTAAGCATTTTACACTGTCTTGTTAAAATGTTTTGCCTTCTCATTAATTTAGTAAAGTTGACTGAAAAGATAAAAAAGCCCAAACCAACAACTAAAGAATCATCCAATGGACTAATTGTTAAGAACTATTTTTCTTCTGTTTAAATTTATTGAGAACAAACAAAACTAACTAATCCTAAGAATCCTCAATGGAAAAGGCATTCGGAGAAATCTGGGGAGTTATGAAATTAGACTGTTATGCTCTCTACTAGGTGGACTAAATTTATACATAAGATACTACATACAAACGTGAAATATGCTATGACACTAACGAAAATGTTGCACATGGGACAGTTAAATAGCTGTTTTTGTGAGGAAAAGTTGCAAAACAAAACATTAACAACCAACTTTTTCCCACAGCCCTCTTCCCTCCAATACTCAGCATACCAGTCATAGGAACAATCATGGTTAATGCTTACAATTTTCTTTCTTTGTATCACTTGCAAATAAAAACTCAAGCATCTTTCCTGCAATGAGTGGAAGTATTTTAAAAAGCCTATTATCTGTTTATATACCAGTTTTAGGAAAATCTTCTACTTGCTTAAAGTAATAAGAATACATGACTGGGATTGCAAGAGGGTGATCTTTATTTTACAACTGAGTAGACACAAAAATATTTCAAATGTTACCAAGGCTTGTGAAAAATTACAAAATTTCTTACCAAGTTCAATCATTTTCCTAACTATGGGTGAAATGAGTTGCTTCCGGATACTCTCCTAGAATTTAAATCAAGCCAAGGAAGTGAAGACAAAAACTTACTTAGCAAGTATCTGGCACATTATTGGAATGGATGTATTGGTACATATAAACAGATAAAAGAGGATGCTTCTTTTTAAAATCTAGATTTATACATTTACACATTTGCACATGGAAAAAAATATACCTTAGCTACTTTCCTCCAGTTAAGACAGTCAAAGAAGTAATATGTTCCCCTCTCATATGTATTGGTTTTCATTGTTGGCTCCATGCCTGGTGCCCTGGTAATCCATACTCGTTCTTCTTTGTGGTATCTCCAATCACGGTTAAAACTTCAATTTTTAAGAGAAAAAGACAATTAATTTTCCAGTGGCTCACATCAAACATTTTCTACATTTTATAAAATTTTTCTCAGCAAATACATAAATATGGATGCTTCTTTACCCTGACTTTGTTAATAAGCATGACCTTAGTGAAATAAATATAGGAAAAGATTCCTTAATTTGTCCAGAAACCACACTTGTTAATTAATATACACATCTTTATTTAACTGGAGAGACTTTTTTATGCAAAAATGAGATCTTAAAAGCTCTATGAGCAGTGTGATAAAAACTTAGGCAGACCAAATAAAGATACATTGGGTTCCAGAAACTTCACTCTTTTTTCGTTCTTCTTAACATTCAATAGAAATTGAGATATCTATTAAAACAAACAAAAACCCCAACTATTTGTATTATAAGGAACAAAACAGTCTTTTTATCTATTTAAATTCACATACTTTTTTAACTATGTTGATGTTGAAAACAATATCCATTTTAAAAATTCTTAATGAACATATTTTATTTTTTATTCAAATCTCACTGATCTTAACTTTTCAAAAGCTTTTAAAAATGATATCCCCATTAGAATTCAGGCAAGAATCAGTGAGGATTTAATATCACTTGTAAACTGGGGAAGTAACAACCGAAGGAGGTCAAAGTACCAGAAAAAACATCTCTGACACAGAACAAACCTCCATGTAAACAAACACCTTTTTAACTAATACAGTGAGATAATTTTCAACATAAATAAGATATGAGACAGAACTGCCAGTAATGGATAGATAACTAAATGAATTCATTTACTTATGGATAAATTAAAAGGAACAGATAACAGTTGCTATGTTACAAAAAATGAGGGGAAAACATGGGAGAAAACAAATTCTCAATAGAGAAATAAAACAATTTATTATCAACATAGTGAATTTTACATTTTTAAGTATCTGACCCAAGGCCATTTATAGAAATGTTATTAGGTATATCATAAAACACTTAAATCTATAAAAATTGGTCTCTATTATTTTCTTTTTGTAAGCTCTACATCCAACATAGGGCTTAACCCCAAGAGTCAAGAGTCACATGCTCTACCAATTGAGCCAGCCAGGAGCGCCACAACATCATAAAATTTTTAATAACAATTTACTCAAGTAAACAGGATTAATAGAATAGTCTATTGGCAACAAAATATATTACCAATTAAATATGAAAAAGGACACAAAATTTTTATTCTTAGAGCATCAGGTAAACCAGAAATGCTCAGGAAAAAACATCCAATGGACCAACTTCTTTACACTAATTTATTTAAGTTGGCCAAAACAGGCTTCTGATAACGAATGTGGACTTCATCAACACTTGAAAACACACAATATGTATGCAGTGCCTTGCCCATATAATACTCAGTCGATGTTCATTAATGATGAAATTCACTATCATTAATATATGTGGTTCCACAAAAAGATGAGCCACAGTTATGAACTGTATCTTATATTTAACATATTTATAAAAATCAGATTCACCAAATTCATGAGTCAATTCTGTCTTCTTACAAATTTAGGATTATTAAAATATGAAATAACTCTTTTTATGTATGCAGTGACCACTAACCATGGTAATACTTTCAATCTAAATTAACTTTATTTTACCAAATGTAAAAACAAATTATATCTTGATGGAAATATTTCTGCTTTAAGAACAGAAGACAGAAACAATAGCCATCATTTAAAAGAAAAGCTTTCAGAATAGACAACATCCACTATGATACAAAAGTGTTTAAAAATACTTTGAACATACAGCTCTACTGCAGCTAAAAGTTGTAATACGTCTCCTCCATTCATGTAATAGAGATAGAAGAGCAGGTCTTCTCCATATCGGCCAAGTTTTATTGCAGCCAGCTGGAAAAGAGAAATTGATTATTCTGAAGTATAAAATAAGTTTGAAAATCCTAACATATTGCTACCAGTGAAGTAAAAATAAAAAGATAAACAGAAACTCTTTTCTTTATAGCAGGTAACCGTTATTACATGATTTCGCAGGTAGTTATAATTTCAAGGGAAAATTTTACCATTTAACTGGTCATTTAAACAATTATTTCCGGTACATCTACTTCATGGACTAATAGGATACAAAGTGATATAAAAACTTCTAACCAAGACCAAATGCTGTTTTAATGTGGGCTTATTAATATCCAACATGGTAATAATAGTGAAACCAGTGCTCAGATGTAGGACTTATATTCAAGACCCAATTCCATCATTTACAAATATGCTATGAACTTCCATATAAAATGCAGAAATGAGACCTACAGGTTACTAAAGAATGTAAATGACAGTGAATCTTGAACACTGAAAAAACAAAATAAAAAAAGGGATAAAAAGGAATGTAAATGAAATTGATAAAGTATCTATACATGAACGTACCTTACAGAATGCCTGATTACATAGAAAACTTGTAAGAAATGTTAGCTGAATCAACATTGCATAGTTGATTCACAAATCACTTGGTTATGTATTTTTAGCAAATCGCAGACGGTAAACACAAAAATCATAAAGGGATTGCTCTTTGTTTAAATGGATGACTAAAACATGACTGCCCTACGTCCTTCCAGAAAGCAGTTTTACAGTCTCAAAATCTTGTATTAGGATAAACCTTTATTTAAAAAACTCACCAAAATGAAAACACTTTAATCTCTTTAACTAATTCTGTATCTAAATGTTCATTTAACTGTTACACAATTTTGGAATATAATTTCTCTATTTGTATCATCCCCATTCAAGCAGCAGTTTTGAAGGTGACAAATTCTCCTAAATCAGTATTTCTTAAATTGCCCTAAGAAAAGGTTCTGGAACCCTTAGATAATTGGAGCAAAAAAACCCTATCTATGGTGGAGGTGGCAGAAAAATCACAGAGTCCACAAACAGAAAAAATTAGTTCTATCTCATACTTGTCTTCTATTTACTCAAGTATCAAAAGACATACTGGGAAGTACACTTTCCTTGCCTGTCCACGAAATTAACATCCATTCGACCATGCAACTTGGATGGTACGGATACAGAACACCGTCATTTTAAAATATATTTTATATTTTTATAAAATATTTTAGATTTATACTTGAATATATAATACATTAGATACACATGTATAGCATGTAATTTTTAATAAATTATATTCTTCCTCAAGTCTAAAATCTAGGGACACAATTTCTAACAGAAATAGCACTTAGTTCTTTCCCCTAAACAAAATATTTACCATTTTCTTTCTTAAGAGTAAAAAAAAAAAAAAAAAAAAAAAGATTAAAATCGTAATCTGTTAATAGTTACTTTAGAAACTCAGATTTTGGGTAATTAGAACATTTTAAAAAGTCAATGCCATAGTTTTTAAATGTATATTTATATAATGTTCCACTGAAAACACTGTATCTATAATGTTTGTAACGATAAGGGCATTAAATGAGAATACCAGAAGGAAATTTTCTAAAACAAATTTTGCAGAACAGTTTATTCTCATCAACTATGGTTACACTATTATTAATAATAACTCCAAGAAATATTTTACCAGTCCTACCACTGTTTTGTTTTTAAAACATATTCTTTAAATGTAACCCAGGATCTTATTAAAACATTAATATAAGCAAAAATAAATAAAATTGTTTTATAGAATTGAATGGACACATGAAAGCATACCCCTGAAACTACTCTAATTATTTCAAAAAATTTTATGTATCTGAACTAAAAAACAATACCTGAAAAAGATACATTCATGCTGACTGAGGAGAATAATAAACTACACTCACCTTATCCCTAATGTGAATGTTCGTTAAGTACTCAGATGGAACATGGAAGTCTGGATAATAAAATGAAAAAAGCCTTATTAACTGATTCTCAGTTAAAAAAAATATTTTTAAAAGGTCTGAACACAAATTGATTCTCCTACCTATATCTTGAGGTCGACAAGGTGAAGATGCCCAGGGTGATGCAAATTTGGGGTAGAGATTTCTGAATAAGAGGGGAAAAAAACCAAACATTCTGAAGTCCGAAGTAGAAAAAAAGATTTCAATTTTTATTCAGGAAACCAGGAAAAACAATGACTTCAAAAGTAAAATAAGCATTTTTACTTCTAATTTCGTTTCATATGTTTATTATGACTTACACAGAAAAATGAAACAAAGTTAATTAGGTGTAGAGGGTGTGTGTGTGTGTGTTTGTATTCACATATATATGTAACTTTAACCAAGAATGTTTTAAACTAATTAACAGCATGCCCCCAAGTAAAATTACTTTCCCGTTTATATGACCAGAAAAAAAATAAGTAATTATTAAAAGCAAAAGTTCAAATTCACCAAATATTTACTGAGTGTCTACTATATGCCTGGCACTATTCTAGGTGTTTTGGATACATCAGTGAACAAAACAAAGATAACTGACAATATGAAACTTATTTTCTGACTAAGTATGACAGATTAGAGGGAGGCAGACAAAAATAACTTGAATAAATAATATTTCATGTTCGTGGAGGGGTAGGGATTAGAGATCAGTTGCATTACATAAAGCAGTCAGGTTGGCTCTCATTTAGAAGATCAGATTTGAGGAGCGCCTGGGTGACTCAGTTGGTTAAGCAACTGCCTTCGGCTCAGGTCATGATCCCGGAGACCTGGGATCAAGCCCCACATCTGGCTCCCTGCTCAGCGGGAAGCCTGCTTCTCCCTCTCTCACTCCCCCTGCTTGTGCTCCCTCTCTAGCTGTGTTTCTCTCTGTCAAATAAATAAATTATTAAAAAAAGAAGAAGAAGAAGATCCGATTTGAATAAGACTGGACAGACAAGAGGGAGTTAGCCATATTAATTATATGGCAGGAGATGATTCTAGTCAGAGGGAACTGCTAGAGTAACTACAGTCGGGCTATGACTGACATGTCTGATATACAGCAAGAAGGCCAGTGAAGCTGGGAACAGAGTGAACAAGGGGACAAGTTGTTATCATCGGAGAAGGAGAACATGCCTATGAACAGGCCTTTAAAGATTTTAGCTTTTTTTGTTTTTATTTATTTGTCACAAAGAGAGAGAGAGAGAGAGAGAAATATCACAATCACGGAAGGCAGCAGGCAGAGGGAGAAGTAGGCTCCCCGATCATGATGAGGGACTCGTTCCCGGGACCCTGGGGGATCATGATCTGACATGCTAAGCCAAAGACAGATGCTTAAGAGACTGAGCCACCCAGGAGTCCCAAGATTTTAGGTTTTTAATCATAATGAAACCACACACTATCACTGAGCACTGTGTAGTAGACTAGCCTATTCAAAAAGGATGGTCCTGGTTCCTAAATAAAGAAGAGACTGTGAGGGACACAGAGAGAATCAGGGACACCTGATGAATGGCTAATGGAGTAATCTAGGCAAGAGAGGATGGTGATTCAAACCAGGGTGGCAGCAGTTAAAAGCAGTAAGAAACATGAAGCAATGAATCTACTATGCTATGTCAAACATTGTTCACAGGTCAAGGAGGGTAAAAGTTCCTACAAGCAACCACTGGATTGAATAACACAGACGTCATTTGATGACCTCCATTAAGAGTAGTTTTAGTGAAATGGTGAGGCAAAATCCTAACTGAAATGGGTTTAATAGAGAATGGGAGAAGACAAATGGGAGATGCAAAGATGGCTTTTTGAAGAGTTTTGCTCTCCAAGAAATAAGAATAAAGAAAGAAGTTAGACAAAGAGAAAGCATTTTATTAACATAAAGTAACAATATTTGTATGCTGATGGAAATGACCCAACAAAAGTGCAAAAAATTGTCAGAGCCATGTCCTTGAGTTTTCAAGAGACATTTTAAGTAGAAAGCATGGATATAGCAACAGGGTGGAAGACAAGACTAAGGTGGATACAGACAGTAGTAGACAGATTTGGTGGTGCTGACATTATCTTCTGATTATTTCCATCTTTCTTAGTAAAGCCGAAATAAAAACACAAGGTCTTAATTCATTTTTTATTTTTTTTAAAGATTTTATTTATTTATTTGACAGAGAGAGATCACAAGTAGGCAGAGAGGCAGGCAGAGAGAGCAGATGAGAAAGCAGGCTCCCTGCCGAGCAGAGAGCCCGATGCGGACCTCGATCCCAGGACCCTGAGATCATGACCTGGGCTGAAAGCAGAGGCTTTAACCCACTGAGCCACCCAGGCACCCAACACAAGGTCTTAATTCTACACCTGAAGCTACAATTACACTGTTTGTCAACTAACTGGAATTTAAATAAAAACTCTGCGGGGGAGGGAAGCAAGGTCTTCATCTAAGAGTAAGGACAAGGAAAAAAGTAATTAAATGTTTGAAGGAACAGTTGCATAGGAGAACAAGAGAATGAATGGACCAGACATGTCAGGTATGAGTGGCAGAATTAAGGGCCTACTTTTGCTAAAGGCCATGAATGTGAGATAAGACCAGGCATTGAAGCTGTGTGGTTTTCTCTAGCCAGGTACAGCAGCAGAGGTCAAGAATGGAAGTCAGAGTATAACCAGGGTTGTGGTCTGCTATGCAATCATGACAAAAAAGCAAGAGAGGGGAAAAGTAGCCAAGAATATATATAAATGATTATGAGTAACCACAGAATTTAAATGGATAAGAAGGAAGTGAATTCTTCTCAGGGGAAGACAAGGGTGTTGCAGAACAGTGAAAAGACAGAAGAATCAATGGACTGAAGATCCAAGGAGTCAAATGACTATAGGAGCCAGAACTAGAGGGAGAAAGCTGGAAAACAGGAAGTGGCATGGGAGCACAGATAAAATTATAGAGAAACTAAAGTTACTGATAATGGCAAAGTCAAAGGGATGACTAAATATGTAAGTAGCTGAGATATAGCAGACAGTAAGATTTTTGGAAGTGAGAAATTCAATGAGCCAAGATTTCAGGATTTTGGAAATATCATGTATGTGTATTCTGAAACTGCCAAAGAAGAATGATATAGCAAGTGATAGTGATCTAGGAGCTAACATGAGAGAGAATGAGAGAATGACCCAAAGAGTCAAGACATAACAGCAACAGTAAGTGGCTGCAAGTGATACAATCTGATCACATGAAATTAAAAACTAGAAATCTTTGAGTAGGTATTACATACAAATGTGGAAGAAAAAAAAAAAAAACAAACTTACTCAGGAGAGTTCAGATTGAGGCCTAATGTTGTTAAGTCACTTCCTAATGCAAGATGTACCATTCCTGGGTCCGTCTCTGCTGCCCTGATAAAGGTTAACAGGCCAATCATTCCAAATTGGTCTGTCACCATCCCTTGAGGAATGTTAGTAACCCGACCTGGATAAGAAAAACACAGTACTTTTATCTTTAAGGAAAAAAAAGAAATGAATTCTATAATATCTTTGAAATATTTTATAGAATCCCACCATCAGGTAACACCTGGATCCCTTTTTTCTGCTGGTTATTATTTTGTGTTGTTGAACTTTTATCTCCAGGGAATTTGGGTCCATCTGTACTTGAAGTTGTCTTGCCAGATGTATTCAAATTCTAACATGAAAAAAAATTAAATGTGACATTAAAATTTGCTAAGTGTAAAAATTTCAAGTTCACACATTAGTTACCTTTCTATTCATTCTTTATATTTAAATTGGTAGTAAATTATTACCTGTTGTTCAGTTCTACATGAAATTTTTTGTTTCCAGAACTGTCCCATGGTTTATGAATAAATCCTGTAGTTTACACATTTGAGTATTTAAAGAACAAGAAATATATGAAAATATTCTTATTCATCTCAGATCTTCAGTCACAGAAAAAAAATATCTCAGAACCTTATGCTTTAAGTTCTACTCTTCAATACTTTAATTTAGAAGAGAAAATATAGTATGTTGCCTATAGTATGAGCATAAAAACCTCCAGGATAAGTAAGAATATATAAACTTTAAAAATTCATATTTAATTCTTACCCAATAATCTTCTTTTTTATATTATTTTAATAATACATACAAACTCCCCTCACACAAAAAAAGTTATTTTCAGTGAAATGTGGAAGAAATAAACACATTTGTTAAGTCAGAAAGAGGAAGCTGAGTTGGCTGAATCAACACAGGAATAAAAATGTGTATAAAGATTCTTCAAGGAGAAAACTTACTCAAGAAAAACACAGCTCCTTAGAAGGCTATAATATCAAACTTCATGGGATCCAGCTGACAGGGACTACAATAAAAGTCTAAATTAACTCTGAGAAGTTCAACAGAAATTTGCAAACCTATATGAAATAGGAAAAAAATAGGCTATCTTCTAAGTTATAAAGGTTTTCCACATTCTTCAGAAGTTAAACAGATATTCAAGATAAACAATTTTGTAATAGTATTTAGTAAGTCCTTAATATAGTCTACAAAACTGTTAATACAAGAGAAATCTGAAGGGAAAAAAACTACATCACTCACATACATAATTCTCAGTTACTTACAGATTTACTGTCATCATTACTTGATGTTGGATCTTTATAGCTGGAACCAGGTAATGCTGGAAAATCTTCATTGTGTATTGAGAAGTCCTGGGATTGCTCATTTGCTGGTTTTGTTACCATTCCAACTATGTAATGAAAATAATCCAGAGAATTGCAATTCATATTTATGGTATTTTTCTACAAATTATAAAAAATTAACTTTCCTCATGATACTGTACCAAAACAATTTTCTAAAATTACACTATGAAAGCACACTTCAAAAAAATTAGTATTTAGGATAATAATGAAGAACTAAACTTTTATATACTGATTAATAACTCAATTTACAAAATAATACAAGGGAAGTTAAGTGGTAATCCTGTAATTCTAATGTCATATATAGATGCTTAAAAACATAATTCGATATTGGTAATAGTTATCAAAATTTTTGGTTTAATGCTTGATTTAAATATTTGACTAGCTATTATAAACACCAGTTAATAGTCAAATACAAATAAACAAAATAAATTTTATAAAAGAACATGTCAGTATTCTACTTGAAAGTGACTTACAGAGTGAGCAAATTGCAATCAATTATAAAACAACTCCATATTATTTCAGATTTTCTTGGACTCCATGTAATAGATGTAAAACATGCAAGAACTGGGAAGTAATCCTCCCACTATACTTGGCATTAGTCAGGCCCTTATTGGAGAACAATATCCAGTTTGGGGCTCCACAATTCAAGAACGATATGGAGAAACTAGAGTTGGTCCAAGGAGAGCAACGGGAATGATTAAAGGGATGAAAAAATGGACCTATGAGGAAAGGTTAAAAACATTAGAGTCTGAACTGAGAATCAAGTAGCTAGGTACTCAACTTCCAGGGCAGATCATTTTTGTTGTTGTTGTTATTTTTGGAAGAGTAATTTGGAAACTTTAGAATATTAACAATATATTTTTCCCTTCTTCACATATTGTTATTTGTATTCATATTCTGAAAGGCAAAGAAATCCTTCTTGGATGAATATAGGAAAAACAGTTATCTAAGAAAAGTTATGAACTGATCCCTCTTCATTGTTGCTAGTACTGTTACCTACCAGATTCTCCCAAAAGGAAACAAATATGTGCAACGGATAATAAGAATATGGTTGCATTCTGTTGCATTCTATAATATGCTGTTATATACAATTTTCAGGTCTAAACTGTTACTGCACACATTTCATGCCCCCCTCTTTTCATTTAACCAAATCTCTTATTTATTAGAGAGAGAAAGGGTTTTAATTTTGATCAAGAGTCTACATAAACTATCCATGACCCAAGAGCCAGTGGTTTTCATCAGAAGGCAATTTTTCCTCCCACGGGACATTTGGAGACACCTATGATTATCACAATGATAGAGGGGGTTTACTACTAGCATCAAGTAGGCAGAGGCAAGGCATACTGCTAAACGTTCTATAATGCACACAACAGCCTCCTACTTCCAAGGAATTATCTGACCCAAATGTCAGTAGTGTGGAGGTTAAGACTGGCTTAGAAAAAATCTTCAATGTGTGGTCGCTCATTACTAAACAACAAGAATGTAGAAAGTATGATTTAAAAAATGTGTGATGAATTAAGCAAAGGCAGACCACAAATAATCATTAAGTTACAGAAAGACAGAAATGCCACAAGAAAACCACCTCTGCATACCAATGAGGATTTCCTTTTGGGGTTTCTGTACAAACTGTTTTCCCATTTAGCTTTGCTATCATGGTATTCTGGGAGGAAAATGGACTTTGTATGTATCAGCTCTGACAAAACTACAGTACCCTGATTAGAAAACATATATATGTGCGTGTACAAACACATGCGTGTGTGTGTGTATATGTGTGCGCGCGTGCACGCAATGGAAAGTTTCTATTAGCCATCATTAAAAAGTTTAATTACCATAAGGAGCTCTTCCAGCCAAGGGGTTTATTAATGGAGTTGGGTTACCACTTCCTTCCCTTCTGTTTCGGTCTGCTAATGCTGGAAAATCTGAAAGGTCCAATCCTGTCACATTTTCACTTCCATCTAAATAATGAGAAAGAACATTAGTTGATTCTACAAGCATTTTATTTTAAATAAGTTCTATGCCCAATATGGGCCTTGAACTCAGGACCCAGAGATCAAGTGTTACATCTTCTACTGACTGAGTCAGCCAGGCACCCAGATTCTACAAACAATTTAAAGAGATTATTGAAGACCAACTATAATGTAATCTGAAATGACAGTATTTTCTTCCTAAATAATGAATAGCACTGTACTAGGTATGTGCAGGTGTACAATAAACATGTGAACTGATCTCATGCAAAAGAATTTCATGAATAATTCAGCAAAGCAATATAATAAAAACCTCAAATCCCAGGGATTTAGACAATAAGGAGTAAGGTGGTACACTATTTCCCCTGTGAAGGGTGGCACTCTAAAGTTATAGCTTGTTAGCTAACGAGAGAGTGTTGTGATGTAACTGCTCTTTTCATTATATCCAGAGGCAGAGGTAGTATCTGGACGCTTGGAGCTTTGGTTATACACCAGTATGATAATGACAGTTCCTCCTGCAAATGACCAAAATCTTATCTGAAACATAGGCAGTGGAAGCAGAAACTCTAAGGACTTGTCCTGTGACCTACTTGTCCCATACACAAATGTGTGTGTGTGTATACATGTATGTGTGTTTTGCGGTTGGGGAATATAAGTAGGGTGGTAAGGACAGGGTTATAAGCAGGGTCCCATGTCTGGCAGGAGTCTGGAAAGCATGGGAATATGATACAAAGTCCAGAAGTTTATATTACTTATTACATAGTAGGCGCTCAATAAATATATATTAAGTGAATAAAATTATTCAATGCAAATAAAAAAAATTGGCTCACTTCCATTTAAAAATTAAAATTTTACCCAACATTTCTACTTTGCCTGTTTTATTTTTTGAAGATTTTATTTTTTAGTAATCTCTATACTGAACGTGGGGCTCAAACTCACAACCTCAAGGTCAAGTCATATGCTCTAACACCGGAGCCAGCCAGGCGGCCCCTCTACTTTGCCTATTTTAATTATCCCCTTGATTTCTTCTCAACTTTTATTTTCTATTATTCTTACAATCTTACATTCCTAATTTTTGAAGAATTTAATTTCCTACCTTAGTTTGAGCCTACATTATAGCTTTTCTTTAATCTTTGTTTTGTCTAATGTTTTATGCCACTTTCAATCTATTTGGCCTTTCAGTTAATTTTTAACTTTTCTCCAAGTTCCATAATTAAAAGACTCTCAGAAAATATCTCAAGATTACTTTGTCGATAGTAAAACAATACACTCTATTAACATTCCAAGTCAGGTTACAATTGAAAAATATGAAAAGTAAAAGATAAAATCATGCCCACTATTTCTAAACCAACTGTAGTTTATGAACTTTTAAAAAGATACTACTACATAAAAAGACAATAGAAATTTATATAATGTTTCAAGTATAAAAGTAATCTTTCTTAAATTATTATAGTTACACAGTTATAAATTAACTATAAACTCTGAATATATATTAACTTTTAACATACATCTTCAGGTCCTGTAAGATGGAATTTAAAATGGCCATGTTATCAGAGAGTAATTTTAACCTAAAAATTAGCTAATAACCCCCCAAGTTATATTTTTGGGTAAAGACTTGAAAACAATTTCCTTAAAAATAGTTAAAATTTACTTAAAACTGAATTTTAAAAATAATTTTAAAACATATGGAAGTGTATGAAACCATAATTCAAAATATAAGATGGCATTGTCAGACACACTGTTACTTTATGATCCATTCAGGAAAAAAAAATAACTTGCCAATTAAACTATGATACATAGCCTGCAGACATATGAAAAAAGTGTGCATTTCAGAAACAATGGGAATATAGTACACTTCATAGCATTTTAACACCTTGAACACAAAACTATAATTTTTAAATGCTAAAATTTAGAATTTAAAGTCTAATTTGTTCAAGCTATGCTGCTAAACATATAGTAACACTTAAAAATTGAAAGCTCATAGTCACAAATGACATTTCACTACTAAATCCTGTCTTATGCTTCCACATATGCTCCATTCCACTGACCACTCTTTCCCTTCCATTTCCTTTATATATAGTTCTCTCTGAACGATCACATTCATTTTTGCTCCTATGGCCATACAACATCCTTTCTTTTCTCAGGAAAGGGTCTGGAGGCAAGGGTGGAAGAGAGTGAAACCTAAAGCAGAATAGAAATAAAGCCTCCTGTTCTCTTCTCTCTGAAGCAGCTGATAAAAGAAACAAACCAACAGACTGCAGGAATTCAAAATCAGAATTCTATATAATTAAAATTTACACATAAAACTGGATTTAAAAAAATCCATGGGTTAAATGCCAAATTAGTATTATTAAAATTATTAAGAAAAAACTGTTAGGTGCTCCAATATAATTTTAGAGGTGTCTTCAATCTGGGTCTCTATAGCCAGAATACCATACCACTCAACCTAATTTAGACTGTAGTGACAGGACTGAGGCTAGGAAAAGCTCTTGAAGCAAAAAGAGATTCCGAGGCATAAATACAGACTAAGTTAATATTTAGGCGTTCTCTAGGTGTTAAAGAAATAGTCCTGAAGTTATAACACCATGCTATTACCGTATCAAGTGAAAAAATATATTTAATTATCTCTCAACTGTTCACTGAATTAAACCCTATTCCTGTCAAACCCTCACTAAATTAAATTCTACCAGTTTAACACAAAAATCCTATTAATATTTTAAGACCAGTATGTTGAATTGCTTTATATTTCAAGGATCTACCATATTTTTTATAAGGTACTACCTCCAGAGAAAGCTTACCTGTTCCATTAAAAATGTTACTTGATAAGGAGTTATTCATTCCAAATGCCTGATTCCTGTTCATTCCAAATCCAGACATACTGGGTACATAGAAAATAATTTTAGATATACAGTAAGAACACTAACTTTCAGATGAAGAAAAATAAAAGTGTATACTTTTGATCTCCTCATATAAAACAACAGTATGTTTAAAAACAAATACTAATTTTTTCTGAGTTTAACCTTTATTTAAAAACCCTCCTGAAGTCTTTCCAAGAATAACTGAGAACCAAAATGTCTTAAACAGATAATTTAAAAAACAAAAAGCAAAGAATTTACACATAAGCCTTGAGGAAAACAGAGATTAATGGTTACTATTTTAGGTACTTGGAGAACCACCTTACTGGATACACTGGCAGAAGTAACTAATCTTAAAAACATGCAGTTTAGAGCATAATTATTGTTCCTGAATACTTGCTTTCCTTCCACTACTGGTAAAGTGTACCATTATTACTTTCCATAAAAGATCATTTTTCAAACAGAGTCTTCCCCATTTAGAATCTAAGTAAGCTCCTCATGGACAGGGCCTATGTCATGGTCAGCTCTGCATCCTCTGCCTTCAGTGTTCAAGAGGATAAAACAGGCACTCAATAAATGTTTCATTTACCTGAATCAAATGGTGCTTTTCTTTAACTAAGTTTAGTGTTCTAAAAAAAACACGTCATTCTAATCTAAATATAGTTTATCTTTCAGCTACTTAAAAGAAAAAGCAAATCTCTCCACAAGAACCCTCCATTCTAAATTAATGCACAACTGCTACTTGATAAAGTTACAAATGCCTCCACAAGGCTAAACACAAGAGAACAGAAACAAGTCTGAACTTAAAGCAAAGCCAGAAGTAATTAAAAATGTCAAAAAGAGCTGTTAATGTAAATTCAACAATGAAAGTATGCATCTTTAACATCAAATAATCTCCATAAAAGACAGTGTTATCAGTGTTATTAAGTAGGGTTAAACTGAAGATGATCAGGGGTTTTTGGGGTTTTTTTGTGTAACTCTGTAAAACTATGGCCAAACAATATTTTCACAAAACATGGAGCTGGTGAAACAATATTCTAGAGAAGAGTAGGAAAGCCATTAGAAATACTTGTTTAATAGCATGTTAGAATTGTTGATATAGGTACCTTCAATACCCTGAATAAGTACAAGGGGTGAAAACATTCTATACCAAATACAACTTATCAATAGTAATAAGTAGGGTTAACAGAGACCCATGTTTCATTGACAATTTATAAACAATGTATTTTTTAGAAACATTTAAAATGTGAAAAAATACAGAAAGGCAAAAATTTAAATATACATTCAATGAACAAATACTACAAGAAAAGATGTGACAAAATCCACGAAGTATATGGGAAGCTATGAAGTAAGAATTTTGATGACCCTATACAAATAATATTGATTTTAAAAATTTAGAGCAGTAAAATTAAGAGAAATACTCATAAATCTAAATAAAAGAACTAGAGATCATGGGATGAAGATCAAACAGGAAATGTGCTAATAACCTATTTTTAATCCAGATTTTACGAGTAGTAAATAAAAGTGAATTAAATGGGTAAGATGATAGCAAATAGATCAAGATCTTTTTTCTTCATACAGTTCCCCATTTTAAAAAAATGGCAAAATTAAACATGATTTTTTTCAAGATACAAAGCCTATACTGTAGTCATTACTCTCATATAAATTATCTGAACGGGTTAAAAATTCTAATAAAATGGACGACTGGTCTTCATATTTTCATTATCACTTGCATAGTAAACATGGACAGTGCAAAAAGGAGTGAAAAAACACAACAGCTTATCTTCTTATTTTAAATCCCAGAATGTGACATATTTTTGAATACTGCAAATCTAGTCTCAAAAAGTCTTTGGTCAGTAAGTCTCCAAAGCACAAAACTGAATTTCAGTTGAAATGGTAATAAACCAAAGCATAAGTGAAGCAAGGCAGTAATAGTCAAACATATCCCTGGTATTGTTCATAAGTCTGAAACTCTTACATATAAGTGTAAGTGTAAAGGCCAGCCTTTAACACGAAGGACATATCCACAAAAATTTGCCTGGTGGCAAATTAAGAACAATTCTTTTCTAATCACAACAAAAACCTTTAATGTGCTTTCCAAAATCAAACTGACTTTCAAAAGAACATGTTTTTAAGTTGAGGGAGATTCAAGTTGTAACATATAAAACAGAGAGAGACTTTTTGGTCATAAAAATATGATGAAACAAATGAGACAGAAGCCACAACTCAAGAACAGAACGTTGACTATGAAAAGGCAAATCTGAAAATACCCAGAAAAACAATTATACACAGTATCAATAAACATCTTACCTGTTCACAGTAAAAGGCTGTCGAGAAGGCTGCTGCTTTGGCATACATATTATGCTTGGCGAGCTTCTGTTGGGGCTACCTAACCCTGAACTGCTCATGCTATTTGTCCTGCTAGGAATTCCAATGCCCTGACCAACCTGGGAGTGGTTCATCATATTCCTAGGATTCATAGGCAAAATACCCCTGAAAAAGAAGTCCATTATACTAAATAAGCTCTCTACAATCACTCATTAAAATTCTCTGTAAATAATCAATTGGCCTAACCACAGAACCTCAAATACACTTTCAAATTACACTACTAATTTTCATTAATTTAATTCTTTTGTCTGGTCATTCTAGTTCTTTGAAAAGTCAAACAAAACAATGAGAAATCAGGTAAATTATAGCAGAACTAGTGTAAGGTGATTTTAAGGATGAGAAAACGTTGTGACTAGGACATAAAAAAATACAACTGTATTTCACACATATATTTAAAATAAATTCATTCCAAATGTATGTCATTCTATCTTCTTCATACTAATATGCATCATCTATGTAATCAATCTTGTTTTATTTTACTCACTAGAGCAATGAATGTGTGTTGAGGGAGCAATAATCATAATTATCTAAGGAATGATTTTAAGTTGCACATCCTCTTTTGAGGAAGAGCTGGCTTCTGAAAAAGCTCCCCAAGTGGTGATTAACCTTTGATACCCACCCAACTGACAACCAGTATGCTGGAGGCATGATAAAAACATCCTATACTATCCTTATCAATTTGCAATGAAATAAAATGAGCATAGGGTATTAACTTTCTTTTCCTCAGTGAAAGGCACTGAACCAGAAAAATGAAATAATTAGTTCTTATTAAAAAACTAAAACGCTTGCTTACTCTACAAAGATACATTTTGAGAAATATTCTGGTCCATCAATAAATACCTGCTTGGAGATGGAGGCGTGTGAAGTGACATTGTTGGTACCCCTGTTGTTGGCGTGACGTGGCTCGGTAACTGAGTGCCTTGTGATAAGCTGCGATTTAACTGAGGGGTATTGTTGCTCATCCCCCTCATTGGAAGGCCTAGTGCACCTATTAAAAAAATTCAGAAGAAGGAAATTCATTGCCATCAGGAATGAAATTGTTATCCATCTTCTGGAGTTGGCAATTTAAAACATTTTTAAATGACCTAACATGTAATATAATATGCAAATTTTAATGGATATTCAATTTACTCCAAATGGACTCTAATTTTAACAAAAATGTTCTAATCTGAAATTTAATATTATGAATGGATATTGCCTTCATATTTCTATCTTCTGTTCATATTTCTATTTTACAATAAACTATGTCTGCAAATGGGTTTTTTTTTCACAAACTTGCCAATGGTTTTAACAAATAAGATGATTTATGTTTCAATAAAAACATTTTGTACAAATATGGCTTTAAGAAATTTGCAATCTTGTGTTTTTATGTTTTAAATCATAACTGAGGTACAAAGACACTTAACTCCACTTTGTTGAAGCTTTAATTTTTATATGATCCTTTTAAAATGCATTTAAGAAATCTCTACTACTGTTTGTACATATGTATTTCTCAACATTACAATTTTTTACAAATCCAACATAAAATGTCAGCAACTGTTTAAAAACTCAAGCTGATAGTAAAAGAGACAAGAATTTAAAACACCTAAGCTTTCAAAGTACAGCGATCTATTTATCTAGTACTCTTGGGAAAGATGCAAAAGGATGGGTGTGTTCCAACAGGTGTATTTTACAGACTATGTAAGTTTTGCCACACAGATACAAAATATTTTTTAAAAATTGGGATATTTCAAAAATGTATGACATATTTCCCAATTTTTATGAATATGAAATATTAATTATTAATTTCTTAGTGATTCAGAAATATATGGATATCTAATATTCTAGATGTTTAGGTACCCCTTTCATCCCTCAGAGTAAGGATGTCCAGCTATCACCAGTTATCATATCTGCCTATGAATACATTTCCTGACCCCCACTTTTTGGTGCTTTCTGTTTCTAGTCAGCTGTGAAATAGCCTATCAGTCAACAAAACTTACTCTGAACGGGAAGTTAAAAGTGGTAAGATGAAGAGCTAATGAATAGTTACTTTAGTGCTAGGGATATAAAGTGAATTTTTTTCTTCCATTTCTAATCTAATTCCAGAAGCAAGAATTATAAGGACCTGAGTATTGTGAAACTATGACCTCCAAAAACTGGAGTATATATATGTTCTGAATGTTTTACTTCAAGTACTTTTATAACATTTACTTTGGCATAACAATATCATACCTGAGGACAGCAGTGGACCACAAAGATTCCACTGGAATCTGCCAGCCCCAATACTCAACTTATAGCCTAACTTTGCTTCTCAACCGAATGACGCCAATAAATCCAACTCAATGTAGCTACTATATTCTGTGTACTATGTGTACTCCTTTCAGTCAGGTTCCATTAAGACCAGAAGTTAGCTCTACCTTTCTTCCAGTGACATGAAGGGAACTAACTAGCCGAAATTATATGCTGGTTTAGTTCATCATATGTATGCCTGGTTCCTACAAGTTTTATAACCATGAATGTACCACTGGCTGCAGATACTTTCTCTGAAGTGGGATAAAATAAAGAAAAATGAGATTAAAAATTAGCCATAGAAGATTTCTTCAGAAGAAATCAGTCTTTTCCTTCTCTTAAACCATTCTAGTTTTCCTGAAGGCCCTCTGGATGCTCCCACAGCGAACCACCAAAGTGATACTTTTCACATCATGCATTCAATAAACATTTATTGAGTGCCTACTTTGTGCCAAGCACTGTGCTAGCTGCTGGGGATACTTTTCACATCATGCATTCAATAACCATTTATTGAATGCCTACTATGTGCCAAGCACTGTGCTAGCTGCTGGGGATACAACAAGACAGAAAAGGCTCCTACCCTCAGGGAGTTTACATCCTCCTCCCCAAATAATGCTGTCCTCAAGTCAGCTATAGCTGCAAATTAACCATAGGAATGTGTTTCACACAATTACTGATCACCAAGACGTATTATACAATTTTAGAGCCAGAAGGGACCGTGAAGATCACCTAGTCCAATGTTCGCATTTTACAGATGAGAAATCTGAGCCTCGGATGAGTTAACTGACTTCTCCAAGGTGACATAAAGAACCAAGACTAGAATTTAGATCTCTTAACTCCTAGTGTTCTTCCTGACAGCCCTATGGGAGCCCCATATAACATTAAGTAAACAACCCTTGTGAGTATCTACCAATTTGTTAACACCTCTTAACCGATTTTTTTGTTTTCTCCTGCTTTCTTTTTCTTTATTAAAATATTTACTTCTCTTCAAATTTTTTCTAAACCACCATTTCTTGGTCTCTTCTCTCCATTTTCTTTCTCCCTCTCTTGTCTACACCTGTTCAAGTTTTCTTTCTCCTAATTTTACTTTCCCTTCCATTTTCACTCTCTTATAACTTTATCATTATAAATAAACATACACTTTCCAAAAATCTAGTACCCTCTGGCTGTTTTCTAATAATCAATATGCCTTACAAAACTCACTGAGATTTGTTTTCTTTAGTCCTTCATATACATATTATTCTATGCTGTATTATGAAATTCAGAATTCAGAAATATCTTAGTAACTGCAGATTATCCAAACAGTAGCAAAAACTTTTGGAGATGAAAACAAGAATGGGTATAATTATTTATTCAGTCAATGAGGGACTGGCACATAAGCTAATTTACAGTGCTGAGAATGGAGGAAGACAGTATGAACTAAACTCAAAAATCAGTGTTTACTTTTATTTTTCCTTCAACACTCTTGATTTAATAAAACAGCTAATAATAAATTCACATTTTGTTGAACTAGGTAGGTATGAAAAAAAGGAGTACATCAATTTCAGACGGGATCATCGAGCATTCAATACCTTAATATCAAGCTATTTAAAATCCAATTAAAAACTGAATTCTTTTAAAGCATGAAGAGTATCACTGACAGGAACATACAAAGATTTATTTTTAGGAAACAAAATACACGAAATCATTGAATTTGAGTTACCTGAGTCAAACAATTATAAATGGGTAAGGTCAAAGAGAGAACTTTAACTCTTTTAGTAATATATTTAGAAACAATCACAGAAAATCGTCTCCAAAATATTGTAAGCCCAAAGAGAAAACCAGAGGGGGGTAAAAAAAAAAACCTCAACATAAAATAATTACAACAGGTGAAAAAAATATTATAAATGAGGAATAAATGAACAAATAAGCTAAATAGCTAAAAAGATTATAGTTCTGAATCAATTTTTTTCAATTTGACAAATTGCTAATGAATAATAATACAGTATTAGGAGAAATATATGAACATACTCCAAGTAGATTCCTACCACTAGTTTAGCAGGGTGCTAAACAGAGAATGAACTGAATTAATTGGTCATTTTTCAGAAATACAAAGGAATATGATCTAAGAAATACTTCCATAAATTATTTCCACTGTACAAAATGATTAACAGCACATCCCTTAAATGTTTTATGCCTCCTTTATGCAATCTTTTGCTAAAAACAAACATTGATAATACAAGTTATAAGAAAAAAATCTAATCATGGCAACCAAATCCTTGAAGACTTAAAAATGAAGTCTCCTGAAGGAGAAAGATAGAAAATCCCTAATTTCTGCAAAAGGGCTTAAAGCATCCCCCTTCCATTTATTTCCAAAGCAACCAGCTTCTCCTAGGAACTCATTGCCCTGCCCACACTGACAAGAATAATCACCTTCCAACCTCCAACCTGTCCTCACATCTTACTCCAATCTGCCCCGCACTTAGCTGCTTAATCTTTTCTGTAACATTATTTTGTTAAGTATTTTCTTCATTAAAATAAAAGGATTTTAGAGATAGGAAAGTCTCCGGAGATCATCCAACTAAGTTATAGATAAAGAATATTAGAAATTAAGTTACTTGCCAAAAATCACAATGAATAATAATCCAGTTTCTTAACTCTTATTTTCACCCTTTTTTCAACACACCACTTTCCACTTCTTTAGTAGTTGCTAACTTTAACATCACCTGTGGAACCCTAATGTCTGGGTCCCATGCCTAGAAATTGTCACTCAGACTGAATGCTGGCAATTCATGACTAGTGACATTTAAAAAACTCTCCAGGTGTTTTTAGGGGTATAGCCAGAGTTGAGAACCACTGCCCATTAATATTATATCCAATCAAAGTTTAGTCTTTTAAAATTCTGTCAAGACTAGAAAAGATTCTTCTAATCTCTGTTTCTTTAGCCTCCAGCTTTACTGAGATATAACTAACACACAACTCTTCCTAATTAATATTTTACTCACCCCAATATAGACTCTTTTTTACATACTATGTATTTTACTTACAATCTTCCTTCTTTCCCTGTTCCTCTCTCCAAATCTATTCCTGCACTTTTATTCATATCTGTCTCCCCACCTAGATTATAGTCCCTTCTCTCATCTATATAGAAATACAGAACATCTTTTTTAAAAAAGGATGCAGGTGTTTACACACAGCATATGTACAGTGTGCTTTGATGTGTATGGGAGAGACCACTAACTCAGATGTCATAGTAAAATGAATTTGGAATCAGAAAATGTTTCCTGGAGGAGACAGAACATGAATTAAATAGTCAGGTATTTGGTGGTGGTGATGAGGAGTCCGGAAGGTAAAAATGTTGAAAGAGCTGAGTCTGAAAATGGCACGATATAAGAAAAGGAGGACAAATAATATGCCTGGAGGAGGAGTGGGTTTACTTTCGGTTATTAAGGATGTATGAGACAAGAAAGAAACATGGATGGAGTTAACTGGCTTCAACATTCTCAACTAGGAAAAGCTGATGTTATGTTAGAACTAGCAGAGTATCTGCCAACATCTGGCTGGATATTTATAGCAGCTGGCACTCTACCCACGGAACATCCATGTGAAGCTCCTACATACACTTTGTACTCCTCTTCAACTTTAAGTTTCCAGTACAGATTCATGTCACCCATTTACAAAGTAATGCAGGTCTCAAACCTAAGAAATCCTGGGTCTCTCTCTTTCACATCCTCTATCACCATATCACATTAGCTCTAGCTCCAAAATATCCCAAATCTGACCACTTCTTAACACCTCCACTTCCAGTCCAAGTCATCCTATTTTCTTGCCTGACTACTGAAGCATTAGCCTAATCTCTCTCTTAACCATTTGTCCCTCCCTACCCAGTCCATCTGCTACAGAGCAAAGTGATCTTTGAAAAATGAAACTGTATCTTAAAATCCTTCCCATTAAACTTAGAGTAAATCCAAATTCTTTACCAAATCATTACAAGACTCCATGATCTGACACTGGTACTCCACTAACCTTCTACTTTCTTTATTACACTAGCCCTCTTGCTCTTTAACATGTTCAGTTCTTTTTTTTTTTCTTAAAGATTTTATTTATTTGACAGAGAGAAACACAGCCAGAGAGGGAACACAAGCAGGGGGAGTGAGAGAGGGAGAAGCAGGCCTCCCACTGAGCAGGGAGCCGGATGTGGGACTCGTTCCTGGATCTTTGGGATCATTACCCTAGCCGAAGGCAGTCGCTTAACCAACTGAGCCACCCAGGCGCCCCTGTTCAGTTCTTTCTTACCTTCTCATGAGTAAGCACTTTTACATTTGCTGCTGTTTATACCTAAAAACCTCTCCATCAGATCTTTCCAAAGATTTCCCTTTTGCTGCTGTCTATACCTAAAAACCTCTCCATCAGACCTTTCCAAAGATTTCCCTTTCTCAACATTCGGGTTTTCATTCAAATACCACCTCCTCAAAAGACAGCCTCTTTGCTCCATGTAAAATAGTAATCCCATCTACTCATCCCTTAATCTGACTTAGTTTTTATAGTACTTACTAGAATTATATTATTTACTTAGTTGTCTACATGATTATTCTTTCTTCATTAAAATGTAAGCTCCATGAAAACAAGATCTTTTGATATTTGCCATTCTCTTAGCTCTTGGAATAGTATTTCACTCATGGTAGAGGTAACTAATTAAACACTACCATAATGTCCTGGTCAGCAGACCCTTGAAATCCATAGATTTAAACATCTGTTGTTTCTACTATGTGCTAATGGCCCTCTAGGGTCATGACATTCAGTAAGTAATATGCAGGATCCAGGTTTCAAAGAAACTTCTGTTCTTATGTTAACATAGTTACACTTACTAAGTAATGTAATCCTGGCTTTACAACTTATTGCTTGTAAAACCTTGGGCAAATCCCTTAACCTCTCTTGGGGTAGCTGTGAAGATTAAATGAGTTGATTCATATAAAATATTTAAAATAGCATCTGACACACAGTAAATACATAATAATTATTAGCTTTTGGGGAGTGAGGTGCGTGAAACATGCCTATGCAAAAAAAAGAGAGAGTCAACAGGCGGTCCTAAAGGTGAAGTGAAGATTACAGTCTAACAAAGTAATGGTTTTCACCAGAAAACCATTGTTTTCTGTGAGAAAACTGCATGCTGTAGTTCTGTTCTTGACCTCGGAAAGTGGTAAAGATCTTGAGATATGTCCTATAGTATTGTAAAGACTGTACCTGAATAAAACCAATTTAACAGCCTAATAAGTTTCCCTTGCCTTGATAAACTGGACAACTCCCAAATCTACCCCATGCTGTGGCTGTTGCTCCCACTACTATCCATAGTCTTTTTAAGGCCAATGATAAACATGACTTCACCTATAAATCCTTTCCTGATCATTCTCCAAGATACAAGATTACTCCCACCTCTGAAATATCCAGAAAACTCTACTTCTTCCTCTGCTCTGCAGGAAAATAACTCGTGTACTTATCTACTACATTATATGTAGAAAGTGTATCCTGCTCAATTCAATAAGCATTTCTGAGTGCCTGTCATGTACAGAAACCAAGGATACAAAGGCAAATGAAGACATGCAATAAATAAGGGTGGCAATATAATAGCAGTACATGCACTATATAGGGATGGCAGAAAAGAGACTCTACCACCACGTAGCATAATGCTATTATGTGGTAGGCATTCAGTAAATATCTATTAAACTCAATTCCTACCTCCTTTTTGAAGCTTTTCCTTACCACTGCAGCTCACTGTGCTTTTCTTTCTAAACCCTAAGTCCGTCCATACCATTCAACATGATGCCTTTCAACCTATGTATCAACACTGTAGGCTGTTATAACATTTTATATATAAATGTCTTGACCTCCCCAACTATACCATGTGCTTCTTGAGAGCAAGAACTCCCAGAATATTTTAAATGTTCCTATAATTTCCTGAAACTACTAAAATGTGTCACTGGCCTAACCATACTATTAGTAGCATCACTTCTGAATCACCCCACCTGTGCTCTGGTTCTCCACAAAACAAGCAGCCTTTACCTCAGTGTTCTTAAAACAGGAGGCCAAATAAATGTTGCTAAAAGCATGAGAATATGTCACTGTTCTCAAGCCAGGAGTCCAAGCCCAGATCCCAGAAAGGTAAGTTTATTTTGGTCCCCACCTAGATGCCTGAGTCCTCTGATACAGGTATGTTATCATGGATTCATCCTGACAACTAGTTAACCTATGTGCCTATAAGATAGTAAGCATATATGAAGCACTTAGTAAATATGTTTCCTTTTCTCCAATTCTCTGAGGCTCTAAATCCTGTTGGGAAGAAAGTAAAAGCCACTCCAACTTTATTACCACTTAATTTCAATGTATTGAATATCAAGGAGAGATTAATTCCCGGTTCCCTATTAACTGTAATCTAGTAGGCAGCTTTGGGGAGCTGGGGTGGGGGTAGTCTTTAAACCTATAAAGTATTCCTAAGATCTTATGCACACTTGCAAAGAGAAGTAGAAAACATCACTGTAACCTGAATATAAGATTCTGTTCAATGACCTCTATAGTTACCATTTGATACACTGCATTCACATGAACTTCCAGATGAAAAGTTAGTTACATACTTGGATACAATTAGACTACACTGGGACCTGTAATTATGCAAGCCCCTAGTGCAGCATTGTCAAGGTACCCTTACATACTACACAATTACTTCCACCCAAATCTGGCAAAATGTAGGTTTCAGCAGCCCTGTATCCATTCTAGGAGGAATGTTTCATCTCAGTGAGATTGTTTTGGAGAGTACTCCCTTGTTTAATCTCAGTGAGATTGTTCTGGAGAATACTCTTCCTTCTCTAAGTCTAACCTCTGTAATCATCAAGAAAACAAAACAGATAGTAGACCTCAATTTTAATGGTAAAAATTTCTGAATTTTGCCAATCTGAATACAGAGTTAATGGCAGTATACAATACATTCGAAGCAAAAGAACATTTAGTTACATCAAACCTAATGCACAATTACAATTTGTTGCCTTAAGAATAACATCACTAACCTATCCCACCTGCTATTCCTTCTACCTCTCCATCCTTTATAGCTCTTCAAGTTTTCTCATTCTGCCTAATTTATACTACTGAAACCCAGACCCTCACGTCCCACAGGATAGCTGGTGTTCCCTCTGACAAGGTGTATGTTCAGACTACTCATCAGCTAATTAAACTATTTGACCTTAAGGTCTATCCTAACAGATAGGAGAGACTGGGAATCCAGCCTCTGTCTTTTTTCATTGGTTGTAGTTTTCTAGATCTGTACCCTGGAAAGGAACAACTGTACCCTGACTTGACACATTTCAGTTTCAGTTGACCTGAGGTTCAATTTTTCTGTAGACTAATACCTACACTGTCAGTTAAAAGACTGAGCCATACATTGAAAATGCTGATTCACAACTGCTACAGGAATACAGCCATTTAATATACTAAAATTCTAAGAGGAAATATCTGTCATATGTGATTTCTTTTTAAAGTGAGTATCTTAAAATACTTTTTCTAATGAAAACAACTTTGCTCATTCATCTTTGTATATCCCTAACAATCAGCATAATCATTTTACACAAATGAAGAGGCTAATAAAAGCTGATACCAATAAAATAACTATATTCCAAACTTAACCCATTCCATATCTTAGCCTAATTACAATTCCACACTTTCTGGTTAAAAAATGACATCAGATTTTAGAAGTCCATATAGCTGATTATACTGTAAAATAACTGTCATTCCCGTTCACAAAATAACCTTAGCTTCTCAACTATAATTTTTCTCCATTCCATATCTATTTTCTGCTGTGATAAATTGTTGGCTTTAAAAACAAAACAAAAGTAAGTTCTTCGCAGTTACTCTATAGAAATGAAGGGTAACATTAAAATAACTAGATATTTTCATGGTAAGGTTGTCAGGAAGGTGAAAAGTAATAGGTATCATACTAAAACACAGGCTAAATGAAGCAAATAACCAGTTATCCCAACAATTAAAATGAACTGTTGTGAATAAATAAGCAACACCTCTTTAATACAATACAAAGCTTTTAAAAAATGTTTTCTACTTAACTAGAGGAAAACTGCTAATATCTGTAAACAATTAATAATTTTATTTACTAGTTCTATGTTAACAAAATTGCACACCACAGCAAAAGGAGGAGGAAGAAAAAAGTAGATGGAAGCTATATCTAACAAAATAAGTTCCTTTCCCCAATTAAACTTCAAAATAAATTTGAAGAATAAAGTGGTCTGACAAACTATTCTGATGCCTATCAAAACTTTGCTTTTTTATTATACTAGAAAGGGGTTCCAAAGCAAATAACTGATTTTTATTTGAAACTGGTTAAGATACTCAGTCATCAGATTGTTTTCTCCAGTTATTCTATGTCCTGTTATCTTTGATGGGAATTTAAATCCCTTTTAACACTCCCCTTCTGTGAAAAAATGAGAGACCAGTAGTCTCTGACATTAACAGAGATAATAAAATCTTATTAATATTTAACAGTTTGGAAAATTAATGGAAAAAGTACAAAGATTTATAACTTAGTTATATAAAAATTTTATGTGATAATAAAAGCAAACATTTATTGAGCGCTTACTATGCGCCAGGCACTGTGCTAAGCGCTATAAAAGCATTACTTAAAAAAGCATTTACTTAAAAATAAAATCTTTTATGTGGAAAAAGCATTGAACTGTGAGTCAAAACATATATTCTATACCCAGACGAGCAAACGTAAAAGAAGAAATATTTGCTAAACAAAGAGCATTTCACAGACTGTTAAGTAATGTTCCTTCATTAATAAAAAGGCCAAAAACCACAAACAAAACCACCCATTTAACTGACCAAATAAAAAAAGTTTAACTTCCTCTAACTGAAAACATAGAGGATGTCTATTTTTATTTGTTTAGCAAATTCTTCTTCAAAAATACTGTACTGCAAAGGAACATACAGACACAAATGATGTAAAAATAACTTCCAATCTATCCTGTATCCAAATAATAACAAATTTTGAATCAGAAAATGTCTGAAATAATGAGGTTTTCCTATGTAAGTGAAATGAGGAAAAATAAAAATTAAAAATCTTTCCTTTTAAATCCTACAATTAACCCACAAGGGCAGCACTTGTTGTTCTTTGTTTCATAGCTGTTTTTTTTTTCTTAAATAAAGCATCCAGAATAAATACAAAATTCTTACTTTGTTGCCCGTATAAACTTGCCCCAAACTGAGACAGCTGACCTGATGTAGATGGTGATGCCAGCATCTAGAAACAAATTAATTATATTAGAGCATAAAGAAAGTACACAAAGCAATGCATTTACACTTTATGAATCTGTACAACATATAATATGTGAGAGCCAAACTACATTTCCCATTCTTCAAAAAAAAACAGAAAACAAACGTTACATAATAAAAAAATATCACAACTGGATAAAATCAAAACGTACACACAAAATTAATTTTTGATTACGATTTTAAGTTACTCTAAATAAACTATAGCAGCAACATTACTTCACTTAAAAAACAAAAAAACTAGGCTAACAAAAACATAAAGATAGTATCTCAAAAAGTTAGCCTCTACAAATCTATTAAGTCAAATTATTTGATCCTGAGATAATATATTAAGGTAAATTCAGTTTATTAAAAGTTGAAAATAAAATTACCTGAATAGACAAGTTTTCTATTTTGTAAGAATATTTCCTGACATTTATCTATGCAAATAGTTTATGTACAGAATGGGTAGAAAAATCTAACAAACATACAATCATATAATAAATGGAGAGATGCCATAATACCAAAGGACAAGTCAAAATTACTTACAAAAATATACAGACATGATATGTAATGTATACTGTTATTGAGTGATGTGACTTTCACGGCGTTTGTTAAAAGTACCTTTCAATTTACTGCATCGGCATCTTTTTTCCTAGTGGAATACTCATTTTTTGAGGGCATGTTATATTCATGGAACATGTTATTTATATTTTTTATTTCCTCACAGAGACTGGTACTGCATGTGGCAGTGCTATACACAAAGTAGATACTTAAGCTGAGTAAATAAAAACATGTACATGAGAGTGCATGTTCGGGTATTCCCTATCTTATGTTAAAGCAACCACCAAAACAACTAAATAAGACTTGGGCCATGTCATCAAAATGTTGATAATCTAGTAGAAGAAGAGAACGAATCACGCACCTAATTATACTCTAAGGCACGATATAGTAAGTCATCTGAAGTATCACAAGAGGAAAATAACTCTAAACAAAGGTGAGGTAACAGATATGTTTTATAGAGCAGTAACATCTGATAAGGGATCTTCCAGGCTGAGAACATGCAGTGAGTGTTAAGTATGATAAAAGTTAGTGACATGATTAGAATACAATTTTAGTGAAAGGAGATGAGGCATAAGAAAAAAACAGGTCTTTAGTGAAAGAGATGAGGCATATACTCCTACGCACATGAAGGCATACACAGAAGAATGGGAAATAAAAGAGTATGCTGGGGCCAGAGTAAAGGGCAGGTGACTACCAACTATGGCAATAAAAAAAAACAAGTAATATTAAGGAAAGAAGTGACCTGATCAGGCTGTGCTTTAGGGAGATAATTCCAATAGCAAAATTGGGTGGATATGGTAAGATACTAAACCAGAAAAGCAGAGGTGAGGCTGCAAAAGAGAGGCCTTCTGGGGGTAGAAGCAACAGTATTTCATGACCTGCTGAAATGGCTGAAGTTTAGGGAAAAGGAGGGGGGTAAAGAATCCACCAGACCGGGAACTCTCAGGGGCCACTTTGGTTCCTGGTGAAGAATTGTGCTGATATTGACCATCAGGAAAATCAGGAGAAATATTCAAACAAGAGAGGTTTTACAATGCAAAAACTTCATGCTTTTTTCATGTCAAAATTCTAAGTTGTTCTAATTATTTAAAAAGTCACAAAAGCTTTTAAAAACAGTAGTTTTAACCAATGATATAAATCGCTCTTCTGAGGTAGGGCTGAGTAACACACTTAAACCAGCAGTATTTAAATAAAGTAACAAACTTTCTAAAAAAGCATCAAGCCTTATAGATATTCCTTCTCAAATCCAGGTGGTACATAATCTAAACAATTAAACTGAAAGAATACACATTTAATGCCTGGTCAAGTTCTTCTGTTAGGTACAATCATCATTACTGTTAACCAAGTAACTGGAAATAGCTCATGCACCTTAAAGGCTCATTTGCAAATTGCAAAAACAAGATTAAAGAAAATGTGTAACATGCAATAAAGCTTTAGTTAGTGACAGAAGGTAAAAGGTTTATATAAAATACTTAAAATCATGATATTCTGTTATCACTGTTAAGTTACAAATGGAAGTAAAAGAGTAGTTTCCCAAAGCTTCAAATAAAAGAGATTGGCAAATGATTTCATGACTTAGAAAGATCCACAAATGTAAACATTTTAGAATGGACCACGTAAAATTTTACTTTTCCCAGAAATTTGTGTTTACTGAATATAGAAGTCCAAAGAACAGACATTTTAGTCCACTTTCTCACAAAGGTTATATATCCACAAGGAGTTATATATATATAGTTACCTATATCTCGGCACTAGTCCCTCTCAGCACTAGGAAGCTAAGACAGGGAGGCACAGCATGAAGGTAGAGAGGGCATGGCTCCCTGGGCCAAATACTGGAGATTAAGAGCAGTACAGTGACCCATTTACCAGTGTGACATAACTATTACCATTTTCTCTATGTGTGAGAGTACATGAAGGTTAGTAAACAATACTTTACAGGAATATGGAAGTAGTTTGTTAAACTTAAAAAAGAGTTTATACCCTTCAAAGCAGCCATAAAAAATAAGCATTAATCAGTTATGCAAACATATTATAATGACTGTTTCAAAACATGTCAAGAATGCAAATATATAATTTCTTATCAAACCAGTCCGTAATGGTATATATTTTTAAACAATGAAAGCATGTTTCATGAAATATGTTGGTGCTAAAAATGTATTTAACACACAATGAAGGAACATGAATGGAATATAAATGCTCTTTTTTTCTTTTTTTAAAGATTTTATTTATTTATTTGACAGAGAGAAACACAGCTAGAGAGGGAACACAAGCAGGGGGAGTGAGAGAGGGAGAAGCAGGCTTCCCGTGGAGCAGGGAGCCCAATGTGGGGCTCAATCCTGGGACTCCAGGATCATTACCTGAGCGGAAGGCAGACGCCTAAAGACTGAGCCACCCAGGCACCCATAAATGCTATTTCTGAGGGCAAAGAAAATACACAAGAAATGTACCATGGTACAACAATAACTACAATTAACAGACAACAGAAAACTTACATATTTAAATGCTGAAAGTTAATATAAAAATAAATTTCTTAGAGAAATATCAAAGTTTTAGATCAAGAGACACATTACAGTAAGGGAGTGCAACATAAGTCCAGCTTTAGAGTCAGTAAAAAAAAAAAATCTAGGTTTGAATCCTGGTCTGACACTTACTATGGGAGAGCCGGGCCTGTTTCTTTTTTGTAAGATGACAATAACACTACCTACCTCGAAGAGTTGAAGATTAAATGAGATAAGCTATGGCACATACTATGTGCTCACTAAATGGTAGCAACTGCTGCTACTAATCTAATTTTCCTCCCAAAGCAGGTCTCCCTTTTACAGCAGTCAGAGGGTCATTCAACCTCTGGGGAATTTACTGGCAGAGTACCCTACATTTACACAAATTTTTGTCTAAGAAGCTAAAGAAAGAAGTCCATCATCCAAATTTCAGGTAAAATAAGTAGAGTTTGTGTTCACAGATGGGAGAAATGGCAGAAAAGACATTTTAGGTCTACACAATTGGTAGAATGCTGAAGCCACCAAGAGGGATACTACGTCCCCAGTCCAAAACCATCAATTATACTCTTCCTCATTTCTCAGTCTATAATATAAACTGCAAACAACAAAAACCAGAAAGCAACTAGAAGAAATAGTAACGTGATTCAAATTATTCCCATGATCCAACAAAAAGCTCCTTTATCCTTGGTTTATTATATAGAATGTTAAGAAAATTAGTAAGTTAGAAACTGTATTTAAAAAAATTATTTCCACTGTTACTAGATACAACTCTGAAATCCATGACCAGAAAAAGTTTAAAATTCTTTTCTTTTAAAAATATATATATTTGAAAACTCAATAAGCAAATCTGGGCCCTGCCCTCAAACCATAACAACACAAGGGTGTCAATGATTCTCTGCTTTCCAACAGTGACCACTTCTCAGTTATGCCCTCCAATAAATGTACCTTCAATCACAAAACAGATTTTGGAAACATTAAAATCAATTGAATCAAGAAAGTATTTTCTCAATAACAAATGACTTCAAGGGGCCTGGGTGGCTCAGTCAGTTAACTGTCTACCTTTGGCTTAGGTCATGATCCCAGGGTCCTGGCATCGAGCCCCCCACAGGGCTCCCTGCTCTGCAGGGAGTCTGCTTTTCCCTCTCCCTCTGCCTGTGCACATACTCTCTCAAATAAATAAAATCTTTGAAAAATTTAAAAAATTATATTAAAAAATTACTTCAAAATGCAATAAAGTCTGGTTAAATAAAATTTCCCTGACCACAAAAGCAATTAAAAAACTAAATAAGTTTTTAAATAACCTTTAAAAAATAAATTGTATTATATTACCTAAAGGTGTGATAATAACGTAATTCCTAACATTTTGTTGTTAATGCAGGACAAAAATAACAAGGTATAACTTTGACCATATCATACCTACAAACAGGGAAAAGAAAAAAAAACCCACAAAAGAAAAGAAGTCCTAAACCTAGGACAGAATCTGAAGAACATTTTAAAATTAAAGAGTATGATTTAAAAAATGAAACCACTTGTCACAATGAAATCTAATTGACACAAAAACAAAGACTATAAGAAGACAAAACATTAGGGGCACCTGGGTGGCTCAGTTGGTTGGTGCCTTCGGCTCAGGTCATGATCCCGGAGACCTGGGATCGAGTCCCACATCGGGCTCCCTGCTCGGCAGGAAGCCTGCTTCCCCCTCTCTCACTCCCCCTGTTTATGTTCCCTCTCTAGCTGTGTTTCTCTCTGTCAAATAAATAAGATCTTTAAAAAAAAAAAAAAAAAAAAAGACAAAACATTAAAAAGACCAAAAGAAGAAAGGAGAAAAGAAAGGAGGGAAGAGTCAGAAAAACAGCCAATAAGTCATAGGACCTTGTACCTTAAGAATCATATAAAAATAACTTATGAGTTTCCTAGGTATTTCAAATAATTCTGATTAAAACATTAAGTTTTAAAAAGTATAATACATGCTGAAATAGTCAATGTAATTAATTCTTATTGGGCATTTAACATTCAAATTCAAAGTATGACAAAGAACATCTTTATATTATACTAAATTTTAGGTTAGAGCCAAATATATAGGAAAGTACACGACTGACTGAAGAAATGTTCACACTTTTAAAAGGCTTTCAATACTCATTTCTAAACTATTTTCAAAAGTCTGCATTAATTATAGTTCTCCAGCAATTACTTCAATGCCCCCTCAGAGAGTGGCTATTCTTCCATGGAAAAAGCACCTCCTTACTAGTATAACAAAAATAAAGTATCATTCTCTAACTATGAATTTTTATTGTTATTATTGAGATGAGACATTTTGTGATTCTTTTTGTACATATACCACAATTTGATAGGTCTTATAAGTGTATCTTTTTTTTATAAATAGGCTTTTGTCTTTAAAATACTGAGCTTGAAGATTATGTGAATGTCAATGAATTTCAAAGGTTTTAGAATATTCCCTTCAAATGATTTGACATTTAATTCCAGTTTCTTGATAGTCTGATTTATTTACATTTAACTCTATCAGGTTATCACTGTCATAACAATTTCCACATTTATATACATTCTTTTTTAAAAAAGATTTTATTTATTTGACAGAGAGAGAGAGAGAGAGACAGAGAGAGCGCGGGCACACACGGCAGGTGGAGTGGTAGGCAGGGGGAGAAAGGAGAAAGAAGCAGGCTCCCTGCGAAGGCAGACGCTTAACCTGAACCACCCAGATGCCCCCATATTTTCTATTTTTAAAGCTGATTTCTGAGTTTTTTTAGGTAAATAATAGCATCTGCAAATAATCTTAACTGTTATATTCCAGTATCAACTTCTTTCCATCCCTTTAAGAGACTCCCTATCTCCTGCACATTATTATATACAGGTTCTAAAGAATGTATCAGTAAAGTAGACAAGCAAAGTCTAAGCTTAAATTCGAGAGGAGTAGAGAGAATAATAAGCAATTGATGAATATGTACTTTCAGGTGAAGAGATGTTATGATTGTAAAAATACAAGAAAGGATTTAGAAGGATACAGTGGAAGTAGTACGCATAGTACATACAAGGCTACTTAGGAAGAGAGAAGGCTTCTCGGGGAAAGTATTTAAGCAGGTATGTGGATATAGTGAGAGAGAACCATGTGAAGATCTGAAAAACAAAACAGTAAAACAGTACCAAAGTCTTCAGGTAGAAAGGAATGTGAATGCACTGAACTGGGAAGTCAGCCAAGCATGACTCCAAAATGTAGTTAAATACTAATCATGACATGACCACAAAAATGGTGAAAGAAGGCATCCTTATTTTATAACAGATTTTCGTTAAATATTGGTTATTAACTGGCCTGAAAGAAATCCTTAGCACTCATAACTATTGTAGACAAACAAGTACAAAAGCTAGGTATGCGTTCAGAATGGTTGCTATTTATCAAAGCAAGGAAGTGGTTCACTCTTATCAGTTTTAAGAGTTTTTTTGGAACGTAATGAAAAAGTGTCACATTTCATGTCTTTACAACATGTATTAAAACAAGAGAAAAAAGTTTCCCACAAATTTGTGCCTTTAAAATGATTACCCTTAAAATCATCAAGTGAGTGCCCAGACTCATTGGACTAGAAAATGTGAGCAATTAAAATACAAATATGTCTAAACAACAACTCTAAGCTGCTTAAATTATATAGTCCCCAAAGAGCTGTCTATTAACATCTTGTACGAATGCTCTTAATTTTCTATAATGTCTCCCAAAAGAAAATAATTACGATGTAAAAAAGAAATCAAGTCTCTATTGGCCTATGATTTATTATTTAATCTTGTGAAAACATTTAAATAACGTATCTGTAGTATTATAAAACTAACTGTATACTTCAAATAGCAAATTCAGCATTCTATAGGAAGATACATACATATACTGGCATCTCTTGATATAAAAGGCCTTTGGAAAGGGAACTAGTCCTAAAGAACCATTTAGCAATTTAATTAGTATAGTCACATAAAGAACAGCTTCCCAAATACTTTTATAACCATGCACATGATAAAGAGTTACATTTTATACTTTATGGATAGGGTAACTCAGGACTTGTTTATAAGTGGCTTAAAGACTGAATCACTTGCCAGTTTTTCTTTATCATAAATTGTATTTTAAAATTATTTTCTCAATGTTCCCAGAGAGAAAAAAAATTATAACGTTATCTTAGTCATTTACATTTAAAAACTTTCTCTTCAATTGTTTTATAATTATTTGCAGATGATATACATAACTACGTTAAAAAACCCAACAGAATCAAATGAAATAGTATTATTTCGGAGTAACTGAGTAACATGTCCAAGGACAACTAGCTAGTATATCACGTGAATGAGCTATAAAATCAAATAGCCAGACCTGCAGAGCCCATGTTCCTGTTCCCATTAAACAAAAACTAGTTAAGAGTTTTGTTAGGTAGTTGGTTCTAAAATAAACACACAAATTTGTCTATATATCAATAAAAAATCAAAAAAAAGTAACAAAAAAGGTAACTACATTATTAAAAAAGCATAAAGAACAACAGAAATAAGAGACATAGACTTCTGAAAAAAGGCAATCAGCAATATAAATGGCAACAGTCGAAAATATTTTTATAAAGGATGTGAAAGACCTTACCTAAGATGTGAACATTGTCTATAAAGCGACAGCAATTCAGCTATGTTGTAGTTCTGCCACTGAATCAGTGTTAGAAGCAGAACAAGAGTTGAGAAACAGGCCCAAGAATACATCAGACATTAAAATATATTAAGGGAGGACTTCAATTAGCCTTAGATGAATGCTGTAACTCAAGGGTGAGCAAATTACTGCCCACACACCAAATCTAGCACACTGCTTGTTTTGTAGGGTACACGAACTAAGAATGTTTTTTTTACTTTTTAAACGGTTATATAAATGCCCACATAATATACTATTATCTGGTCATTTATGGAAAAATTTTCTAACCTGTGATGTAAATTATAACTGGTATTGGGACAACTAGATATTGGACATTCTCACTGAGAGGGTGGGGGAAGAGTGGGTGGAGATCCAGGCTCCTTAGTATTCACACCTTAAATCAAAACCTTTTTTTGGGGGGGGGGAGGGGGAGTGAGAGGGAGTGAGAGAGAGAGACTGACTGTTGGGGGGAGAGGAGGGACAGAGGGAAAGAGAGAATCTTAAGCAGGTTCCACACCCAACAAACAGCTCCATGCAGGGCTCAATTTCATGACCCTGAGATCATGACCTAAGCCAAAATCAAGAGTCAGATGCTTAACCAATCGAATGAACCACCCAGGCGCCCCAACCAAAATACATTTCTAGGGCAGCTATGTTATATCTGAAGAATGAAGCACAAAAATGCTAAAAGAAAGTAGATGGAAAAAGTCTAAGTATAATCTCAAAAACAGAAACCACAAAAATAAAAAGACTGGTGAGTCAAATTTAGTAAGAATGATAAATATTTTTATATTAAAGAACCACTCACTAAACTAAAGGTAAAAAAAAAAAACAACTGGGAAAATATTTGTAAGAAAGCACAAGAGACTATTAATTTATAGAAAACACTAACAAATAAACAACACTTACCATATCAATAGAGAAACAGAAAATGGCACAAAAATAGGTAATCCACAAAGGAAGAAATACAAATGGCCAGTAACTACATGAAAAAGATAGGTTACTGAATGTGTGTAAATTTAACAATGTTTTTGTGTACTTTTTAAGGAGGGAAGAGACAGAGAGAAAGGGAAAGAGAGACTCTAAAGCAGGTTCCATGCCTAGCACAGAGAGAACCCCGTGCAGGGCTCCATCTCATGACTCCGAGATCATGACCTGAGCCAAAATCAAGAGTTGGACACTTAACCCACTGAACATAAGCTTTTTTTGTATACTGCAAAGACTGAAAAGTAACAGCTGATGAAAAGTAAAAACTGGTACAAACTTCCCAGTGGAAAACATGCAGACATGTCCCAGAGATTTACATAATAACATTTTTAAAATAAAAATATTTAAAGCATTAAACCAAAATTTTAGCAATAAATTATTTCTGAACAGCAAAATTATGGGTACTTTTTCTTCTTCCTTCTCATGCATGTTTTCTAAAATCTGCAATACCGTCCCTATACTATTTTGTTATTAAAAAAAAGGTACCAGCAACAGCAGAAACTTTTAAGTATTATTATTATTCTTCCCAGTTTAAAAGAAGAGAAGGCTGAGGCTTGGAGTTCTTGCTAACAGGCAGAGCCAAGATCCAAACACACATAAGCGTAAGGCTTTAAAGCTTGAATTCTTTTTTTTTTTTTTTTTAAAGATTTTATTTATTTGACAGAGAGAAACATAGTGAGAGAGGGAACACAAGCAGAGGGACTGAGAGAGGGAGAAGCAGGCCTTCCGCCGAGCAGGAAGCCCGATGTGGGACTCGATCCCAGGTCTCCGGATCATGACCTGAGCCAAAAGCAGTCGCTTAACCAACTGAGCCACCCAGGCGCCCCTTGAATTCTTAATCTCTATGTCTTGTTACCTTCTTAATTTAAAAATTTTGTAAAGAAAATCATTCTGTGTTATTTTTGTGACAACTGAACAGAAATGGTAGCCAACATATATAAGTGTATTTAATCATTCTGACTAAAAAAACCTCTGATATATATTATTTCTGCTCTCTAGAAGACAGATCATCTGTCATTCTCCATACACTTTATTCTAGATTTCAGTTTGAAAGCTTCCTATCTTCCTAATCAGAATGAGTATTTTCATCAGTAAGTAATATCCCACTACCATTTTTTCCCATCAAACTTAACTTGCACTATACATTCACAGTAATACACACATGGATTAGTTTTACAGATTTTGCAAGCAATACCACCAAGACAATATCCCAAATTCTTCAACTATAACATCAATACATAAACATAGAAACTTAAGTAAAAACAAATTATAATTTATATCCAAGAACAAATAGCTATATGGCAAGTAAAGTAACAGAAAAATAATTAGATGACATTATTCAAGGAGCTATTAAACTGCACACTAATTATAAAGTCACCACATATTTTGAAAAGAGTCCTAATAACACAACTGATACATTATTGACAAAATGGCACAACCTTCAAATAAAAATAAAGGGGAGTAACATCACAATAGGAGGGGGAAAAAACGCAACAAAATCTTAAATCTAAATTAAGTCAATCTATGAAATTCTAAGACACAGGAAGTGACTTATTAATGATCAACTTTAATGAAAAATGAGAGCATATGTTACAGATTTTAGAATTTTATAAATGCTTTAAACATCAGTAAGAATTTCATCAGGTTAATAACTTGAATAGATTGTTATATAGGCAGGGAAATGAGGAATAGCAAGTTTATAAAAAGGGTGGAAAGGAGAAAAAAGGTGGGTGGGTACAAGGCACAAAAATGCAACTGGTTTGACTACTAGAGTATATAGCGTATAATTTAAAAAGGCTTACCGGAATTTGAAAATAACAATTAATTTATTTAAAAATGTTATCAATTTGCTAATTATGACTTGGCTGTGTTAAATCTTTCATTCAGAGTGAGATTACAGAAGTACTAGCTTTCCAAAGCGCTTAATCCACACCTCTATATCATCTCCCATGTTCTGAATATAGTTCTTCAAAAATGGTTCTATAGTAGCATTCCTACAGCTGAACAGGAGATGATGCTCTTACAAACTAACGTTCATGATTATAGCTTGAAGACTCCATAGCAAAGGTAAAGTTTCATTTAATTTTGCCATTGTATCTTTAAATCTTGCAAGTCTACTTTCTACTCTATATGCCAATTTTAATATAAAAATAAGTTAAAAAAACAACCGAAGATCTAGATGTAATATCACGTTTATCTCTTGTCTTTGAGTACTTCCACAGTATTCCCATATCCCAACTTCAGAATCATAGGACATTTTCTCTCCTATTAAAATGTAAGCTCATCATTTTTGTATCCCTAGGCCCTAGCACTGTGCCTAAAACATAGTCACTCAACGAAACATGGTATTCTGCAATTCATATACTGCTTTTCCAGAACCAGAAAGAAAAATACACTGCTGAGTAAATACAATATAACTGATTAACTTACATCTTTTTCTGACCGATGTGGAAACATAGAAGACTGGCTGTAGTACATGTTTTCGTCATGGTAGTCACTGTCGACTCCCTCTACAAACTTCTTTCTTGAAGCACCAAACATGCTGTTTGTCACCTAAACAAAAATATTGCTTTTATCAAGAGTAATATTTTGGAAAATGTCAAGCTTTACCAAAATCCTATGTGGAGAACAGAAAATGAAGGAAACAAATGCTAAGATAAAGAAACAGATCAACTAAGGAAGGGCTAAAGGGTTATGTGAAAAATCATAAATCTAACTATAAGAATGTAACATTAAATTTTTGCTTCCCTGTTCTAAAAGCAAGAGGAGAAACTTAAAAAAGCCTATCATGCAATAATTCCACTCACTTTAAAAAAACAAATATCACTTATTCTTGAGAACTGCTACCTCAAATCTTTCCTACAGAAAGATTTTTTAAAAATTAACTTTGGGTTTAATTATTCAAAATCTTCACATGTATCTTCAATATTAGTATCTTTGTCATCCCTAAGTCTTTTGGAAATGATGTTTTTCAGAGCATATCATCTTCACTGACAATCTAAGTTTATTGAGATACAGCACTTTTTGAGTCAACATATAATGGCAAACTAGAATCTTTATCTCAAGCCACAAGTAACCACTCATAACAGTGATGTTTATCATCCTGGTATAAATTTACAATTTCTATTATGTAACCTGCTTATTACCCTTTGCTTTTAAGTCTTTCCCACATCCAACACTAGTAATTTTGTGCCCACACCAAAGAAATAATTACTAAATCTATACCAATAATTCATTTTTTTTTTAAGGCAATGCTAGAAAATGGTCTTCACGCTTCTTTTATTTAGGTAATCTCTCTGCCCAACGTGAGGCTCAAGCTCATGATCCTGAGATCAAGAGCTGCATACTCTACTAACTGAGCCAGGCAGGCAGGCAGCCCCTGATAATTTTTTTTCCTTAGGATGACCTCTTAATGAAGTTTCCAAAACTATCAACTGACTAGGTTATTCATGATCAATGTGTCTCCCAACATTGTACTTGTAGTCCAAACTAAAGTAAAATGTCATAATGGAAGACATTCATAAATACATGGTGACTACATCTTTTTACAAAAATTTTTTGGGAAAACTCACATCAAATTTGACATCTGTCTTATATACTCATTGTGAATAAGGGTATTTTCTTCAATTATAAATAAGAAACAAACAATTTCTCACTTCAAAATAAGACAGTGTAGTTACTATTGTTTATTGGTAGACATGGTAAAATGATATGCTGCAGTCTTCAATGGCCAAATCTGACATGCAAGCTTGCCAAAAGCATCAGACTATTTAATGATTGTTTTATGTCTTAAGGTCCCTATTAAGTTTTTAAGAAACTCAAATATTGAACCATTCTTTCTTCTGAGGTCCAAGAGAAAGTTTTTTAGTTAAATATGAGCAATGGTCTGATGACAGCTTAGCCACTGTTTTGCTGTATGCTTTGGGACTATTAATCTCCTTAGGTATGAAATACAGAAAGTTATTTTTAAAGGGTTTATTATTTTTTTAGAATATACTTAAACTTTTTTAGTAGCAGACTCCCTGGTAAATCTCATAAAAACTCTTCTGTAATTCTGAATGTAATTTCAGAGAGTAGAATCCCATATGCCTATCCATCAACCCTCTAAATAGTCCTTACAGGAAAAAGAAGTGTTTTTAGGGAGGTTTTTTGTTGTTGTTGTTTTAAAGATTTATTTACTTGACACAGAGAGAGATCACAAGCAGGCAGAGGCAGGCAGAGAGAGAGGAGGAAGCAGGATCCCTGCCCAGCAGAGAGCCGATGAGGCCTCGTTCCCAGGATCCTGAGATCATGACCTGAGCCAAAAGCAGAGGCCCTAACCCACTGAGCCACCCTCGTGCCCAGGGGGAGTTTTATTAAAGAAAAGTAACAGTGGAAAAAATCACTTTAGTCTTCAAATTAAGACTCTCTACAGATGAGATTTTTTAAAAGTTTATTTTGAAAAAGTTAAGGATACATTTAATTTTCTTTAAAGGACCATTACTACTGAATTCTAAGAAAGGATAAACATGGGGAAATGGCTTGTTACCTAAAGAATTTGGTAAAATTTCAGGAGAATATCAGGGTTACCTCTCATCAAATCATAAACACATAAATCAACTCAAAGCAAAGTCTTTGACAATTTTTGTATAACATTTATCACCAAAACCAATTACAGACTCCTAGAAGTCCAAAGTTGAAATTAACTTAGAATAAAAAATTTCATGCTAATATTGTATAAGAGGCTTCACTGTTTGAAAGGAAACTAAACATATGTAATATCTCAAAGGAAGGCAGAAATGTTCGTTCATTAATACAAGATTTTCCTATACTCACTGCTGTATATGTGTGTGTGTGTGTGTGTGTGTGTGTGTGTGTGTGAGAGAGAGAGAGAGAGAGAGAGAGAGAGAGACGGGGAGGGAGGGAGGAGGGGAGAAAACACAAACATGCAGAATTTCACTTTGGTTTTGTATGCTTCAACACAGAAATTACATATCAGTGAAAATACTAATTATTTTTACATGACTTCCCCCAAAAAAGAAAAGTATAAGTGTTAATACTCTGCGCTCCAAATGCAACACAAGTCCAGGAATGGGTACTAAGATGAAACAAAGAATTATCTGATCCAGAGCAAAAAACAGGAAAAAAGGAAAAAAGGAAAAAAGGAAAAAAGGAAAAAAGGAAAAAAGGAAAGGAAAGGAAAGGAAAGGGAAGGAAAGGAAAGGAAAGGAAGAAAGAAAGAAGGACAGAACACCATAGTAAGTTTCTTACAAAAGCTAATTTATTTCATTTTTTAAGGGCCTGTGCTTTATTCCACATAGAATGATGCAATGGGGTAAGAAAGGTATTTTAAACTAGCCATGAAAAGATGAAACTAGGAAGATAACAATTAGGCAGAGAAGGGAACCAATTAGGCAAAGACTTGTAGGAAGGCATTCGATAGGCAACATCAAGATCCTCCGTGGTGTGAACCAAGCAGTAGGAACTAAAGAGAGAATGAGAGAAACCGAGTCAGAAATACTGGTGGTCCCAAATCATGCTGTGCCTTGCAGGCCCTAAAGAACTCTGGATTTTATTCTACGTGAGATAGAAGTCAAAAGGGCTTGGGGATAGTTTTAGGAACATAATTTGGCATGCATGCATATATATATAAACCACTGCAGTTATTCTGTAACTAGTGGACAAAAGAGGAAGCAAGAATGAAGGGAAGCAGGTGGTGAGAAAGGACGGTAGCTTAGACTATAGTGGTAGTGGCAAAGTGGTGAGACACAGTTAGAAAAAGGATCTATTTTGAGAGAGATCTAACACTAAGGGATGACTGGATGATACCAAAGGTTAAAGGCTTCATGTTATCTCCTGGAAGAGAATAAAAGTAGGAAACAAAGGAATCTAGAAATCAATTTTTATCAATCTCTAAGAGGATATGCCAACACTATAATGAAATTACTGGTAATGCCAAATATAGTAAAGTCAACTTGGTAAATGAAAATTTAAAAAATAATTTAAAATAAAATCATACTACATTTTAATACCATAGAATCTTTGGTATATACAATTTGTCAGCTTTTCTAAGCAAAGATAACAAGAGCTTACATCTACTTTGTTAACTGACCACCTTCTCTCTTGACTTTCATACCGGATACTATAACAAAGGAGAAAAGTAAGATTTTACCAAGAAAGAATATGATATATGACATGTGTATACACCAAAAGCAGTTTCTTAAGCATTTTTTGAACACAGATATAAAACATTAAATAAAGACATTTTATCTTTCCTTCGATTCCACAAACTAATCAGAAAGCATATACATCTGTTAGCTTACACTAATCCTTTCCATCAGCCTAAACTGCCCAAACCCCACCCCACACCCCCAACTCAGCAAGAGTAGGTCTCAAAATGAAGTAGTAGAGAGAGAGGAATTAAAGTGACAGGCAGAATGGAAGCACCAGGTTAGCTGGATTTTCCCCTTAATTTAATTTGGGGATTTTCCCCATAATTTAATTTGGACTATCTATGAATTCCTAAGGTGCAGTATTCTGAACTCACACACAGTACATCAGAATAATTACCAAAAAAGAATTCGCAAAATCTCAAACTTAAGATGGTCTAAACGAGTAACTTTAAAGATTAGTAAAGAGGCCCCAGCTAGGATGGACGACAATTAAAGAACAAAAGGAATAAGAAGGAAATAAGAAGGAATAAAACCTGGAGCTTTATAAAAAGTCAAGGAAACAAAACTTAGGACACTTTATAAATGAAAACTTGAAAATATATACATGCATATATATATACAGAAAAAAACACGTAGGAAAGGGTGAAAAACAGACTCAGATCATATCCAAGACAGGATGATATTTAATCTTACACATTATTTCCTTCAGCAAGGCCTCTGGAGAGGAACTTACTCTGAAATCATTTATTGTCTATAATGCTGGCAAATGTTGGCCCAGGCATGGAATCCTATTCCCAGGGACAGAAACACATCCATGGCAGAGTGGTCCTTTTCCTGATAGCAAACAAATGTAGGCTGGTTTCAAAATCTATCTCCAGGCTTATCTCAAGGTTCTAGCAGCAAATTTTAAAGTACCTCTAAACATTTTTACCTGAGAAGTACAATTAATAAACTAAATCAGTTAATATTTAAAGCTGGTTTTCCAAGTTGTTTCTCTTGCTTTGTTCTGTACATTCAAGTTCTATCCTTTCTTTTAAGTGGCTTTCACATCTGTTTTTGCCATTCTTCCTACCATCATCTTAGTTTAAGGTCTGAACTAGTTTGTTTTAGCTTCCTGAACTAGTCTGCTTTCACATTTCAATGAACATGCTGTGGGAATATTATACGAATTACACCAAAAACTGTGATAATGTGGGGCACCTCGGTGGCTCAGCCAGTTAAGCGTTAGCCTTCGGCTCAGGTCATGGTCCTGGGATGAAGCCTCATGTTGCGGGGGGGGGGGGGGGGTTTACCTGCTCAGCGGGGAGCCTCCTTCTCCCTCTCCCTCTGCACCCCCCCATGTTCTCCCTCTCAAATACAAATAAATAAATAAAATCTTTTTTTTTAATTATGGTAGTGAATACAAAAGCTGATTAAATTAACAGCTCAAGTCTTGAACAACCTCCTAGTCTAGCTGAGAAACGTATCTGTAAATAAACAATTACAATATGAAATTGGCACAGGTACTTTAAAAACACAAAGGAATATCTGTGTCTGAGGGAAACTGACTATAAGATTTTATTATAAAAAAACTAATGTCTGAACAAAGACTTGATTAAAAAATTTTAAAAACTGAAGTATGTTGGGTGGGAAGTGGGAAGCAGATTTGTGAATTACATAAGAGACAGCATGCACAAGTTCTCAGAAGTGAGAGAAAGCCCAAGAAACAAGACCATCAATATAACTGAGAAAGAGGAAGTCTAGAAGAATGGTGATAGGTGGTAAGGAACGCCAGGTTAAGAGGGACTTCAATGCCAGGTTAAGAGGGACACAGTATAAGCAGGAAAACCCGGTACAAAAATCTAGGTAACTGAACTAAGTCAGACTTCACTTGACTAATGGCATGTTAGTGCCATGCTAATAACCACTACACTGATTCACTCTCGTTCTCCTACCTAGAGGATACAGATGGAGATTCCTGAGATCATGACCCTAACGTAACTGTGTAGCAGTAATTATCTCAAAATCCCAAAGAAAACTTGTGCTTCAGTTTGAGTTATTCCTATTCATGTTAATCTCTGCAAAATGCCATCTGTACTGTCTATGATCTTCAACAATTAAAACTCAAGCTGTCTAAACTTTAAATATTTATCGACATTATCCCTATCTTTCCTCGCACAAGCATCTCCAATATCCGCCAAACAGATCTTTATTAACCCAGTCTTATTCCCCTCAAATCGACTCTCCCACACTAGCCAAAGTGAATTTTTAAAATAAAAATGTAATTGTTGTAGTCCTACTGATTGAAATGCCTCAACAGCTTCCTAAAATAATATTAAGGATCACGAGGTCCGATGTAAACTCTCTGTCACTGAAAATACTGAAACTACAACTGTACAATAATAAAAAGTAACTTTCATCAACCACTATGTGGCAGGCAATACACTCTCAATTCTTTAAAATGTACTGATTTATGTAATCCTCAAGTATTTATTTGTGTAGTCCTCATTTTTAGATAAGAAATGGGGAAGCTGGATAACATGCCCAAGGTCATATATCTGATGTGCCCAAGGTTCCATTACCTGGTAAGTGACAGAGATGGGGTATGAATCCAGGCAATCTGCTAGAGTTCCCCCTCTTTAACCACTATAGTACACTGACTTCTCCCCAAACTGTAATTTTCGTGATGCAAAAAGGAGTAAGGGAGAAAAAAAAAAAGTAAAAAAAAAAAAAAAGCAAATAGAGGATGTTACAATCAAATATTTGTGCAAGTCAAAAAAATCTCTTTAGCAGGAATATGAAAATGAACTGACTAGAGGTACAGGAAACAAAAGCAACTCACTACCAAACTGGTCATACCTATTTTAGACAAAGTTCCATTAATTTTAGGATAAAATTATGCTTAAAAGAATATTATTACACTGATTAAAAAGTAATTGCTTCCACATTCCAAATCAACTAATATTTTTAAGTACTTTCTAAATAGTGATTGTAATTTAATCTTGCAAGGAGTTGCAGGGATAATATAATCTCTAAATTTCATTATAGATCACTAAAATAGACATTGTAGCATTGAATGTGTAGAATACATCTATTAAATAGAATTTAATAGATAAGAACAAATTCCTAATGGCAACAACTTCCTCTGGATTCTCTCTCTAATGTAGCCAAGAGTTCTACTGTTAGCATGCTGATACATGTGCCCACCATAAAATCAACTATTTCACAACTTTAAAGTATGAAGACTTTTCAATAGTCATGAATTTTTTTTCATTTCTAGCAAAAGAATTTTCTCCTACCTTGTATTATAAAGGATAAAAAGTGCCAAATATAAGTCATATGGTGCCTTGGAGGGAAGATGAATAAACTGTTCCTTTCTTGCAGTTTCCCTAATGGAGATTTTACTAATTCACTCTGATTGCTGAAAAAATAATTTGACTTCCTCACATTTCCCTCCCAATTTCACATTCACTTCACATACATACAAGTTCTATGTTGTCTACAAAGCAAGCAGAAACCAATAAAAATCACAGTCAATTACCATTAATATTTACCAGCTTTATCAAGATGTAATCAACCAGTATTTGAAACCAATCACGAGAAGCCATACTATCTGAAGATAATCTGGTACTTTTATTATTACCCATTACAGAGAAAAGTGGCAAGTCAAATCTCACTGAAATACTGCCCACACTTTGTGAAACCAGGACATTCCTATATCAAATATTACAGATGACAACCTAGAAATATTTATAACCCAAGGAACTTTTGTTTTAGGAATATATTTCAGTAATGGGATTCTGAGCTACCAATCCCATTTCACAACTATCATAAATAATACTTAAGTAAAGGAGAAAAGGATACATACACTGGAAAAAAAATAAAAATTTAGCTTTTCAAAAAACAACTCAGTATCTGAATATCTTCAGAAAAAGAACAAATGATCTTTCTCTTCTCATATAAGGAACATATTTCTTATGAAGTCCTACCAGCTCCAGAATACTGTGGCTTGACATTTACAATATGGCAAATACATTATGAATCTGTTTATGGTGCATCTAAGAAAAGTGAAGGTTTAAATAAATTTTAGAGCTAGAATTTCTAAATTCATCAACCTGAACCAATAGCATATAAATAAATAAAAGCAATTCACTTCAGTTTTAGCAAATGCAGAATGCCCAATAAATGAATAATAAAAGTGTTAATGAATACTGAAAAGGCAGTGAACAGGTAGAAGCAAAGGGAACATATGACTCTGGCTGGAAAAGTGATTCAACAAAAAAACAAGTGGCTTATATGAACATATCCATAATCATTATTTTGGAGAGCAGGTAAATATTCTGGCACAGAGTTCTTCCAGGGATTACAGAGATATTTTCTAAGAGAGAAGAAGAAAGAAGAAGGAAGAAGAAGAAAGAAGAAGAAAGAAGGAGGAAGAGGAGGAGGAGGAGGAGGAGGAGGAGGAGGAGGAGGAAGAAGAGGAGGAAAAAGAAGAAGAGGAAGTAGAAGTATAAGAAGAAGACGACGACAACGAAGACGACGACGACTGGGTAGCACCTATGCAAGAAAAAAATGGAGACGGCAAGCAAAGAGAGACAAAATAGCACAGCACTCTTCTTAATTCAAAAGCCATCTACTAAAATCTGTTGTCTGGAGCTGCTTTACTCAGATAATAATCCCCAAAACCATGTATACCATCTCTTAAAATGCACCCTCAAAATCTACAAATTCTCTAAAAAGTGTTACTAAGAGTCTATACAAACCCCTATCAGTTTGACTGTGATCTAGGGAGAATATGTGTTATATGCCTTAACTTGAAGAAACAGATTTTGTGATTTTCCAGAATCTTAAAATCACCTGTATAGATTTTATAGATTCAAAACTAAACCACCAACATGTAAGCTTTTAAAAGTATATCATCCTAAAACAAAATTTTAATAACTCAAAATGTGCTAATCCACAGAAGAAAGCACACAATCATATACCAACTAAAGAACCAATCATAATTAGTATGTTTTATGGGCAATAAGTTATTGGAGTTGAGAAATCACATAATAGGTCCTAAAATTAAAAAACAGTACTTCATCCTTAAATATCAGAATATAAATCTATCATGTATAAGTGAAAGGACATACAACAATAGAAAATCTTTATGGTTAGGATACAAAACAAATCCTATAAGCAAAAGGGAAACTTCTGAATGAGAATGAATACAGTATACTTAAACCAATCTTAAACCTTAAGAGGGAGGATCAGTGTAATAAAGAGGAAGAGAGAAAGAAGAATCCAGAAGGAAATCCAGAAGAAAATGGATTTAGGGTCCCCTTTGTCAAGGGACTATGTATTTCTACAAGGTTCTTAGTAAATTTAAAACAAAAACAACAAAACAAAATAAGCAATTCTAGAATTTAAGGGAAGAAAAGGGGGATAAATTGCTGAGGATTCTACACTTTGAGGACCTAAAGTGCCAAATACTCAGTGTCCCAATCTCTTTGAGTGTGACACACTTTCTCTGAAGAAATGTTAGCAATCACAGGCTATATTAAGTCTCCTTTCCCTGGATACAATTTTTAATGTCTTGTTAAGTGCAAAAGAATGTAGAAATCATTTGAATGAGAATTATACAGGATCAATCTGGGAGAATGAAAGAAATAATTTTTGAACACTTTCTGAGAAGCAAGAGCCTAAAATAAAAGGACAGTATTAGTAAACAAAGTAGGATAGACCTAGGGCTACACTGCTACAAAATTATTTCTAATAACCACACATTAAGGGGGGAAAAATCTATAATGTTAGATCATGATTTCCAGTGCAATGCAGACAAAGAGAAAAATGCCTGGAGTGTTAGAATTTCTCTCTCTCTCTCTCTCTCTCTCTCTCTCTCTCTCTCACACACACACACACACACACACACACACACACACACACACACACAATCTGGTGACCTTATTCATTCAACAAATCTTTGCTGAACTTCTGAGCAGACATTATACCTTCACTGCTCCTACACTCATTTTTTGTTAATCTCAAACCCCAAGATGGTAGAAATGTTCCAGTCTTCCTGTCTAGACCTCAGAAAAAAAAACCATAAAGTTTCTATTCCTGTAGATATTAAAAATACAGTCACTTGCCTAAAATCTTGAGGAACAGAAGAACAGCATGTCTAAAGCTAGTGGAAGGAAACTAAAACTTACCCCATTCTCAGACCAAGTTACTCGTAGCAAAATTTTAAGTCTATGAATTTACACCTCCCCCAACTTTTTTTTCTTAGCTTCTTTTCTGAAAACAAATTTTCTGGTCCTGCCACATAATGTGGAAAAATATAAAGTTGCTTAAAAAAAAAAAAAAAAACCACACACACACACAAACTAATAACCTTCCTTTGTATTATCATTAATGGTTTATTTAGTTTAAGGTTTTCTGTTTCATATCTAACAAAAAAGTAAAATTATTTCTTAGGACACTAGACTCTTCTATTTAATAATTTACGACAGTTACAGGGGAAAAATAATTTACAAAAACATTGTATTTTTAAGCTAACAAAATGACTCACTGGTAAATGGCCCAACATCCACCCTCAAAATACTGATGACAGTACCATTTTCCCCACCGCATACTTACCTGTGCAACTTCTTTCAACATTTGCTACTCTGGGGATTGGAAAGCTCAGAGCTGGAGGCTGAAGTGAAGAAGGAAAGGTTGGAGGGTGAGCCATGACACCAGCCCCACACTAGGAGCTCCCCTGAGATACTACAGCAGGGTTGACACCATAGCTCTGAAGTTCAAACTCCAGCAAACGATAAGAAAGGAGTCCAACCAGAACATGATAAACGATGGGATTCTTCTGCTCTTTGAAAAATAAGGAAATCATGCTATAAAAGATCTGAACATCCAGTTTCAACATTATGACTCCCTGTTCACATCTTCATTATTCCCAACCCCAGAATCACCTCTCAGACTGAATGGAAGTATGAATCAAAGAAAAGGACAGGGACAAAGCTTTCTATAAACTTGCACCCTTTTTCAGAAAACGAAAGGATAGGGCTTACCTGGCGATCATGAAACCATCTAAGACAGCATGTTAAAATACTTTTGCCTATCCACTCCTTGCATACTTTTTGTTCTCCTAAGCACTCAACATTAAATCTTAGACTCTCATGTATATTAACACCATCAACCAGCAGAACAGCAGCTAAACTACATGAATGTATTTAAATTCCTAAAAGTGGACCAGTGAACTTTTTGAAAACCAAGGATACCTTCTGGTATAAGTATACTCCTTGGGAGGAAATGACCGAGAACACTCCATCCTAAAACAGCAGAATACACATGCTTATCAAGTGCACATGGAACATTCTCCAAAACAGATCACAGACATTAGGCCACAAAACAAGTCTCAATAATTCAAAAAATAAGAATTGCTTAAACGTGTTCCACTCTGATAAAAATAAGTACACCTCAACAAAATGACTTGAAACAAATAAATGGTAAAGAGAAAAATGTAAAGACTTTTAAAGAAATCAATCTAAACACAGAACTCAAAAAGAAATGGGATTTATTCACTTTTATATGTGAATCCTTGCTGTAAAAGTGAATTATTGATTCACAAAAAACTAGATTATATTATAAATACTAGATAATAAATAAATAGATGCTTAAGTTAATTAAAGATAGCGTCTATTCAATAACAAATATTACTGAAGGTGGCAAATACTCTGAAACTGTAAACTAAATACAGAGGAGTATCAGAAAAATTATCTTATATGAAGCAGTTAAAAATGAAAAGTAATCCTTCAGCAAGGGAACACAGGACCTTTAAAATATTTCTAAACACCTTGTCATATAAATTCAATAAACATTCAGTAGGCATCTACTATGTGCTAGATATCACTTTTCAACTCTTACATACTTTATTCACTTGATGCTCTGAAATAAAGGAACATTACAGAGCAAAGGGAACAGAGATGAAAACACAAAAGTATTAGTCAATTTATCCTTATCTTAAATCTCCCACCATTTCCCTTTCTCTTATTGTCTTCCTGCACACTACTTTCCCACTCCTATCTCCAGGCCTTTGCATTTCTGTACTCCAGGAATGCTCTTCCATAGATATGTATCTGTATCTGTGTGGCTTCTTACTTCACCCAACTTCAGGTACTGAGTCATCTTAGTGAGGACTGCCCTTTCTATCGAAAATTGTGCTACCCTTTTCCCCACCTCCTTAGGCACTCTCTATCTCCTTTCTTATTTTAATTTTTCCTCCACAGCATTATCAAAATATAATTTGTAGTGTATTTTATTTAGTTAAATTAATGTTATTTATTTATTTCTATGCTCTAAAAGGTCAGTTCTATAAAAACAGAAAACTTTGTCTCCTTAGGATCTGGAACACTCACTGCCTTACAGAGTAGGCCCATAACATGAATGTGTACTATCTTACTGCCATTACCTGAGCATTACCTGACACTAACTAACCAATGAATTGCTTAGAGTCAGGGCAAAAATTTTGTGACACCAGTTATTTTTAAAACTAATGGAATTATGTTGAAAATTAATGTTAAACTTTACATTTGTGAAACATATGCAAGTAAAATTGTTTTATGCCTTTCCCCACTGAAACTGACAACCACTTCCAAAATACCTAATAGACTGCCAGAAACCTTCAGCGGTTAGAGTACTATGAGAAGCACCAAGAACTGGGATAATGAAAACAATTTTTTTTTCCATTTCCTTAATTTTTTTTCTCAAGTTAGATTGCCTTTTGTTTTGAGAGCATTTCAGACTATGGATCAATATTAAGAGACAAGAAATGTCTCTTTGTATCACAGAATCCCACTAGCAGAATTATACTACTTAGAGCCACTGGGCTGCACTGTAATCCATGGGAATATGTACTACTAGGAGTTAGTCAAACAGTGCATGACCTGAATGTCTAATACGGTGGGCCTGCTACAAACCAAGCAAATTAATAAGTACTGAATGTTTCCCAAATGATAAATATTGCTCAAAGCACTCTGTGTATGTGTATACATGTCTGTATACACTTTACAAAGGTACATAAATACATATGCACACATATATAAAACCTCACTTAATCACAACAAAACCTCTATAAGATGATTACTTTTACCTCAAATTGAGGCATGGAAGGGTGGAGTCCATAGGCTCTAGATAGATTAAAGATGTTTCCCTATCACAGTTATCATGGAGAATACCCAGCCCTTGTATCTCCAATAAGATGCCAAAGGTTTATTTTCCAGAAAAAAACCCAAGTGGACAGGCATTAATCTTGGTACTTAGCCAAAGTGCAGGTGAAGGGTGAGGCATGGACCTAAAAACTGAAGGATAAAGACTTACATTTACCTGTAAGTTCAATCCTCCTCTTCCTTTCCTTAACCTGCTTACAGAATGCTACCAATGAAAATATAAGAACCACCTCTCTGTCCTCCCCTTGAAACTATATATTTTCTGTGGAAAACTGAAATTGCTCAAGAATAATGAATGTTATACACTATTAAAATGAGGTACTTAGCCAACAAAAAGACTAATTAACTACATGGTAATAAGCTCTGTCCCCAAAAACTTGTTATCTGGAAATTATTTTAGACTTGCAAAAATAGTACTAAGTTCCCATATGCCTCACTGTCTCCTACTGGCAACAACTTTTTTTTTTTTTTAAAGATTTATTTATTTGACAGAGAGAAATCACAACTAGAGAGGGAACACAGAGGGAGTGAGAGAGGGAGAAGCAGGCTTCCCACAAAGCTGGGAGCCTGACGCAGGCAGCCCCACCCAGGCTCCACCCTGAGACTCTGGGATCATAACCTGAACTGAAGGCAGACGCTTAAGGACTGAGCCACCCAGATGCCCCCAGTGGCAACACCTTATATGACCATAGTACAAGTACCAATACATATATGTTCATATATGTTATAAGAAACAACTTTATACAGATTTCACCAGTTTTTCCACTAATACCTTTTTTTTTTAATTAAATTCCAGGATTCACATTACTTGTAGTTTTATTTCCTCGGTCTTCTCCAACCTGGGACTTTCACCTTTCCATGCCTTTCACAACACTGATGTCATTAGTTATACTGATGTAACTATGTACCACAGAGTGTCCTGCCATGTGAGAAGACCTTGTTTTCTCATGACTAGACAAAGGTTATGCACTTTTAAAGCCACCTCAGTACAGAAGTAATATGTCCTTCTTTAGCGCATCCTACATGATGGACATATACAGATGATATGAACCTTGATCTTGATTAAGCTGGTAAATCCACCAGTTTTCTCCACTATAAATTCCTATTTTCACATTAAAACAAAGAATGTTTTGAAGTAAGTTCTTTGAGAGCACGCAAATATCTGTTTGACCTTAATGTTCTGCCTACTAATTATAGAAGTCATCCATGGATATTGCTTATAGCATCTATTATTATGATGCTCTAACGGTGATTTGCTATTTTCATCCTTCTCTACTGTATTTGTTAACTGAAATGCTTCTAAAAGGAAACCAGTCATCTTTTAAAGATCCCACTCTTAAATATGAAGAGTGTCAAAGACTTTTTAACTAACTGGTCCAAAGTAATATAGGTATAAAGTAAAGTATAATATCTCAAAATTGTTACTCTAACAATCACATTCTTTCAGCTTTATTACATTGCCTTTACCCCACTAGGAAAGAATAAGTTTAAAATTTCATATGTCCCTTGACATTTTTGGCCCTAAATAAGAAAGATCTTCATTTTCGTTTTATTCTTGAAAAAACATCTTCCTATTTTTTTTTTTAGCATATGTACTATGGTGTCTTTAATTTACTGAGCCAGGTTAAACATAAAAGAGATGATTTACTATTTCATGCTATAGAACACATATTTTACTAGGAATACTAGTAAAATTATTACCTCAGCTGAGAAGATAAATGACTATGGTATTTATGGGTCTATTAGATTCTAGGAAATCCTGAGAAAGGGAATTCAAGGGAAATCATGCAATTGTTTGCTTCAGAATAAAGAGAATCACAGCTATGAAGACTACATATATGAACTGTAATATCAGCGAGGGGTGTGGTTTTCCCCTATAAAAGGTAGCCTGTAAGAATAGGCGGGGACACTTTCTCTCTTTTGGGAAGAGACCCTGGTCCGAGCCAGTATAATTCTTGATGCTTGGCACGAAATAAAACTCCGCTTCACTTTCGCTTTTGTATCAGCCTCGTTCCTTTAACCAAGGACTCTATTAATAAAATTGACAACCAGGCAGATCCAGCTCCTCTGACCCTAAAAGTGGCCTTAAAATAAAATGCTTGATAAACCTGGATCTTGAAGATTACAGGTTGGAGATTTTCGAAGTACGTCATCAGTACGTCCATATTTCAAGCAGAAATCAAAGAAGCCCAACCAAAAGAACTGTGGACAAAGGGACATGACAACTGTGGGTTAAGCAAAAGTTCTTTCTGAAAGGGCTATATTAAAGATTATGACCCAAACTTTGGAGGAACCAAGGTAATAGGCAGTGCTGTGGAAGGAACCACAACATTGTAAAATTCCTTAAGTAAAAATGTAATGACTTTACAACCAGAGAAAGACAATTATCAAATGATCTCTTTGATATGAGGAATTGGAGAGGTACGGTGAGAGGTAGGAGGGGAAAAATGAAACAAGATGGGACCAGAGAGGGAAACAAACCATAAGAGACTCTTAATCTGAGGATACAAACTAAGGGTTGCTGGGGGGTAGGAAGGACTTGGGTGGCTTACGTTATTGATACTGGAGAGGGTATGTGCTATGGTGAGTGTTATGACTTGTTTAAGACTGATGATTCATAGACATGTACCCTTGAAGCAAACAATACATTATGTTAATTTAAAAAATTTAATAATTTTAAATAATTCTGCCTAGATTACACATAATAAAAAACTTAAAAAGCTCCTCAAGTAGAAAAAAATGACACTATGAAGAAAGGGAAGGGAAAGGAAAGGGAAGTGAAGAAGGTAGAAAGAGAGGGAAGAAAAAACAGGTACAAGAAGAGAAGGAAGGGTAGAAAAAAAAAAGTATCAAAATTTTCCATTATGGATGATGATAAAAAACAGAAATAACACTAGTTCCCCTCTCCAAATTACAATGAACAATAAGAATTTATAATAGAAGCAGGAAATGCTTCCCTAAGAAGTGAAATTTCAGCTGAGATCTACAAAATAATCAAGATATAAGTTTCTGGTACTAGGGTATATTATAAACAAAAACCAAAATGCTCCTCTCAAAACCAAATAAAAAATGCTCCATGAAATACTGATTCAGCCAATCAACAAATATTTACTGAGCATATGCCAGGCATTAGTCTCACATGCAGATACACTATGGACAAAGTATCACTAAAAACTAACAAAGTGATTACATTTTTACTTTTAAATGAACTGTTGAGCCTGGGACGGTGGAAAATTCAGCACCCCAAAACAAAGTAAAAGCTGGAGTACAGAGAAGCCACAAGTTTATATCCCCAAGGGGAATTTGTCCAAGACAGAAAAGCTGTTAAAACGACCTTTTCATAAACCAGCGCCTTTTTAAAGACTATATCATAACTGTAATAACCCCTTTGTACAGAAGGCACTTGATTATCATGATTTTGATGTTAGGCAGAAAGAGGTAGAGGAAAGCTCTTTTCAGAATCTATAGCCATAAAACAGTCTGAATTCTTAAGATCTATGTGGACTGTAACCTAAGCTAACATTTTTCTGGATTGGTAGTCCCTTAGGCATCAGCAAAAGCAAATGCAAATGAACTCCTCTTGGGAAAAATGTCCTTCTACCTAGTCTTCAACAAATTCCCAAAGAATTCTAAGAAACATGAAATGGTAACTTAACACACACACAAGCAAACAAGGTATCATAAGGGAGAATCAGCAGAAACAAAAGACATTAGAATGATCTATAGCAACTTTCAACTGTTTGTTTTATCACACATTAAACATGAGAATGTATAAAATAATCAAAGAAATAAAAGAGGACATGGAATACAGATCTAAAGGAAGGAATACGTCATTATTTATGTGAATAATATGTGATATGTGAATAATAATGGGTAAATAGGTGGGTAAAGAAGATAACAGACACCAAGATATACAAATATAATCTAATGAAGAGAAATGCAGCATATGCACCTGCCAACTGGTCAATATACATTTTGTTCAAGTTTGTAAATGAGTAAGTGGTATCATACTAATCACATTCTCTCGCTACAGCAACAGAAAAATAACTAGAAAAATCTCCTAGGTTTAAAAAATTATAATTATAAACACTTAACATTAAAGAACATCACAATAACCCTAAGTAAAATAATTAAAGGCTGATGAACAAATATAAAATGACTATGAAACAAACAACAAAAAAAATGAAAATAACTAAAGCTAAAAATTCCTAGTAAAACCGACAAATCTCCAGCAAGATTGACAAATAAGGAGAAAAAGGACAGAGACAACAACCTTAAAAATGAAAAAAAAGTGAGAGGAAAAAATACTTCTTTATCCTGATAAAGTATATGTATAAAAAAGATACTGCATCAAGTATCATATTTATTGGTGACAACATAAAGCTTCTAGGACAGGTAACAAGAGAAAGATTTCTACTATTAAAACTTCTATTTGACAATGTATGAGAAGTATTAGTGACATCAGAAAAGAAATTCATGTTGTAAAAATTATAAAAGTATCAAAACTATAATTTCCAGATGTTTATCTATATGTAAACCCCAAAGTACCTACAGATAAATTGTAAGATTAAAAATTAGCAACATTGATACAATAACCAATTTAAAAAGTTGACTCTGTCAATATAACAGTAAACCTATAAAATAAAATTTTTAAAATATCTTTTACCAAAAAAACCCAAAACTGTATGCATAAATCTGTGTCGATTATTAAAAATACAATAAAACTTTACTGACGGATAATACAGAAGACCTGAATATATGAATTCAGAAGAAGAAGACTACCATAAATATATCAATTCTTTCCCAAATAAAAACGAAGTCACTGAAATTTCACTTATAAACTCAATACTTTTTATATATAAAAAAATTTGTCACTGAACAAAAGGCCAAGAAAGTCAAGACACTCAGAAGACTACGAACACGACAGTATAGTAATTAAAAATTGAGTGCTGGTGCAGATGTAGGCAAACACATCAAAGTAAAAAAATAGAGATTTTAAAAACAGACCCATGAATACAAAGTAACTTAATTTATAATAGTGTAGTCCTGTTAATTAGTTGAGGAAAGGAGAAAAAATCATTACATGATACTAATATATCAATATATATATCATAGGTATATAACATATGCCAAGGAATGGAAATTGGACTCCTAACACTGTGTATCAAGTTCAGATGAATGTAAATATGAAAAATAAAAAATCTTTCAAAAGATATAGAATATTTTCACTTACTTGATTTCAATAGGGAAATGTTTCACACAACCTCCATAAATTCTTTAAAAATTAAAATTTTGGGGGCGCCTGAGTGGCTCAGTTGGTTAAGCGACTGCCTTCGGCTCAGGTCATGATCCCAGAGACCTGGGATCAAGTCCCACATCGGGCTCCCTGCTCGGCGGGAAGCCTGCTTCTCCCTCTCTCACTCCCCCTGCTTGTGTGTTCCCTCTCTGGCTGTGTTTCTCTCTGTCAAATAAATAAAATATTTAAAAAAAATAAAATAAAAAAAAATAAAATTTTGACATCAAATGTCAGATCAACATGACACTGATGAGGGAACTCCAAATTAGTAAAATCACTTCTAAAAATATTTCTAAAAGAACTTTTGTGAATTTAATTTTCCTGAATTTTGAGAATATGACTTGGTCAAAAAACTTTTCTCACTTTATAAAGCTCCCTCTTCTGTTGTTTTCATGTAATGTTTAAAAAAATATAATGACTTGTTTTCTGAGATTTTCTAGCTCTGTCCTCCTCTATCATTTTTATCTAAAGGTCTCTTTCCTCCATCTCTGTTGCCTCTATCCTGCTCAATTGTGATTCCATTCCCAGAAACTTCTCAGCGAGGTCCTGGGAGAGAGTAATGGTATCCCAGTCTTGAGAGTTCATATTCATAGAGCAAGGCTGCTCAAGTTACTTTAGGCCACAGGTCTCTATGAAGATCTAATGCAGTGGGCAAAATTCCTCCCAGTTTCAAATTTGGTAACTACACTTAATAACTTTCAAATTGGTTGTTCAGCACCTTTGAAGTACTTGAGGAGTCTATTCTCAAGCCAGACACCCCAACACTTCTTTATAATTTCTTATGCAATAAAAGTGATATATGTAGGTTTTTTAGTTCATTCTCATCTATTTATACTTGGGGATTCATGGAGATACCTCACTTCAAGATTTATTACCAATGTTTTCATGGGTTTGGATTTTGCTACCTGCCTGTTCTTTTTTTATGTGGAAATTCAGAAAGATTTAAATAACTAAGCTGCCATCTTTGATGCAATCATCTCAGAATCAAAGCAGGGCCTAAGAAATCATTTAAAAAAATAACTTTGCTTACTTCTGTATTTTTTTGGAATCACAGAAATATCTGCACTAATGTTTTAACTTTCTGTTTAATAATGAACACATTCCGTATTTATGATTGAGGTAAACTACTTAAATGAAAATATTTTTCTGAAAAAGAACACAGTATATCATGTGTAAAACCTATAGCCTAAGTTCCCAAAAGGAATACCACAGTGAATACAGGAATGCTGCGAGACATTATAAATCTTGGGGAAACATAGCAGGATCTGCTGGTTACCATGTTAACTACTACTGTAAGTGGCTTAGAACTAATTATTGAACAGAGCTGTTAGTTACTTCTTTTGGCCCGGGGGCACTGTGAAAAAGTTACCAAGACACCAGGGGTACCATATATCATGTATCTTGGTGAAACTTGCTTTTTGGGAAAAAAACATCTCATTTGATGATTTCAGATGATGAGGAAAAATGTATCAGAAAATATAATGCAATCAAAGAAAGCGTAACACTGTTAGTGGCCTGTAATAATGAGCCAACCAATGAGTACCTTGGGAATTCATTTAACTTTGTAATCTTGGTTAGCCAGCGGAAGAAAAAAAAAAAAAAAAAAAGAGGTGCCAAAAATAATAAATGTCAATTAATTTAGAAAATATTTAGGTCATAGAGTCAAAATGTTGATAATGTGATTGTGACATAAACAGAAGCATCACATTCAAATAAGAGCAACCTTGTTGTGTAACTGCAAGTGAACAGTCATCCCTTTTCAGTTTTTTCTATCCTCTTGCTTCATCTCTGGCTACAGACAATAGATTACAGCCATTTGTTTGCAAGAGTTTCAAGAGAAAAAAAAGAGTAAGCTGTGAGCCAGTTCATTGGTTTTAGGCATATTTTTGAACTAATTCCTTCCTCGGTTAACTCTTAACCTTAACCAAACAGCAACAATGACGAAAGCCTCCATCTTTCTGCTTTGGGTACCACGATCTACTCTGACAAATCTTAAATTACTAAGTACTCATTTTTAAAAAACTCTTGTTCATTTTATTAAGTATTCTTTATTTTGTGTATCTTTAACATACTTTAACCTATTACAGATTCTAAGATGCTTTGAATTGGTGCTGTTTTCAGTCATACTAGAAGGTAACCATCCATTAATAATTACAATCTATAACTGTGACTCTAAGATACCAGTGTAAGATGTATCCGGACAGCAGAAAGGCATAAATTTTCAATGAAGTATAACTCAGAATAAAATAAACGAGTATTTCATTCCTTATTTACATTACATTTTTACTACAGTACAAAATATAAAAATGTAATTTGTACATAGAACTATGTAACTGTCTTGCAAACCGAATGGAAACACATCTACTGATGAATTTGTATATTAAAATAATTAGGCAATTTCTCTTTTATATTGCTTTATGATGCAAAAATACTTGGGTGAACAGTTGATAAGTATTCAGTTTTTTGGCAATATCTGAGAATTTGTTCTGGGTGGGCTAGAAATTCCTCATTTTTTTTCCTATATGAAAAAACAAAATATACAGTGGCATTTTCCCCAAAATCACCACCCAACACATGAAGGAAAGATGTACCTGTATATACTGAAACACACGCATATAACAATTATAAAAATAAAAAGAATGAAACACAAAATTCAAGCTAGTGATTACTTCTGGGAAGGAGGAAGAGGAAGAAGGGTGGCACATGGAAACTTCCCCATTAAGTACAACATGCGAGCTGCAGAAAAATGTGTATTTGTTAAAAACAAAGACAGCAAATTACATTTGCACCTATATAGTCACTAGAAAAGATTTGAAAAGATATACACACTAAACAGTTGAACATTCACGTTCTATTTACATTCCATTATTCTTCAAAGCTTTTACAATGTGCCACTAAAACTTCTGTGATTAAAAAATTAATAAAAAGGAAATAAAGTATTTAGTGGCAGGGGTAGGGAGGAGGAAATGGCAATATAATCACTGTCACAGTAATGTGACATGTTATATTCCACAAAGTTAACGCAGCATTTTAGACTGCAAGATATTTTTTCAGCAACATATGGACTAGGATGCATTACATCCACACAGATAACACTGAACTAACCAACATGACATGCTCAATGACCTCATATTATAAAAAGTTCCATCTGCAATAATATCTAAAAATCTTGGAAATATTAGTATGTTACCCAGCATATGCTACAATTTCTTCCTTTCACCAATCCTTGTTTTAATTTTACTGAAACAACATGCATTAAACCTCTGTTATTTACCCAAAATCACAGTAGGTATTAACAGGCAGTACCAAAATAAAGAAAAAATGGCTCCCGTTTTCAAGAAGCATGTAACATACGGTAACACTGCAATAACAGAAAAGTTCTACATCTGCACTGTCTGACATGGTAGCCATTAACAGCAGACAGCTGTTAGGCATCTGAAATGTGGCCAGTGCAACTGAGAAACTAAATTTAAATAGCCACTATGGCTAGTGCATAGCCAGAGTATTAGACAGCACAGGTCTACAGGAAGATAAGGACAAATAAACACATAACTACAAAGTAGTATGGTCAGCTCTAAACTAGAAGTATTACAAAGGCTATGAGAGCAAGGAAAAAGAGCACTGAGCTCATCAGAAAAGGGGTTCTGGGCGTATTAATACCTAATTCTTGAATCATGTAAACAAAGGTGACGCATGACATGAAGAAGAACTAAAACAAATAAAGGCGTAAAAGTGTAAAAGTACATGGGAGGTAGATTAAAATCAGCTTTATATTCCTAATTGAAAAAAATTCATACCAGGGAGTCAGAGGAGAGACACTGGAATGGTAAAAGGATGTTGGTGGTCAAAATGTGGAAACACTGTATAATGTTTAGGAGCTTGGTTTTATTATATAAGAGAGGGAATGCCACTGATGAGTTAAATTAGTAATTCACATAACTAACATGGTTAGATTTGTACATACCTACAGTTGAAGTAAATTAGTGTAAATTAAAGGAAGATAAGAAAATACTAGCAAAAAATATTCCATGGAAAAAGCTTAACAATCCTTCCAAAAAAGAATGAGTTATGAATTATTTAAATAATTAAATTCTCACCTGACCTAATATAGCAGTCTAAGCAAATAAAACTCAACTACCCTATACAAACTCCAAAAACTTAACTGGGCCTAAATTTATAGAAAGAAAGTAAAGTAAATACCAGTATAAAAACCAATACTTCAACCAACACTCACGTTTCTGAAAGTCAGTAGTTTTTAGCACAAAGGTGACAGAATACATATTCTTAAACTAAGTTCCTAAGGCTTCAAGCAAGTCAATAAGGAAATGAGAATTAGAGAAATATTATCCTTCTTGTTAAACCCTATAATTATCAGGATGCTTAATATCACTTAGGACATCATGCGCCCTTCAAAAACAAAACCCTCAAAGATAAATTGAGTGCAAACACTGGTACAAAGAAATCCTACTTAACCTATGAAAAGAAACAAAATTCCTCAAAATGGAATTTTTAAAAATCCAAATCCTTTCATCTCAGCATATACAAACTTTTAGTGCTACCTATAAAAATACAAGTGATTTATTTAATATTCCTTTGAATTTCCCATATGCTTTTAATATATGCATCAACATCAGATGGGAAATTATATTTCTACACATGTACTTTTCAGGAGATGCTTCAAAAATAAAATAATTTTACAATGGAAATTTAAACAACTGTTTCCAAGGGTATTTTTTTTTTTTTAAGATTTTATTTATTTGACAGAGAGAAACACAGCCAGCGAGGGAACACAAGCAGGGGGAGTGAGAGAGGGAGAAGCAGGCTTCCTGCCGAGCAGGGAGCCCGATGTGGGACTCGATCCTGGGTCTCCAGGATCATGACCTGAGCCGAAGGCAGTCGCTTAACCAACTGAGCCACCCAGGCATCCCTCCAAGGGTATTTCAACATGCATTACGTGTCACTAAGTAACAACAAAAGAAAAAAGGGGAAAATATTTTCAGCCAGAAAAACACTAACCAAGAATTTTTTCAGGTAAGTTAAAGAACCTGGATTAGTTAAAAATAATGTAACTTGAACAACAGAGTATTTTTAGAGTTGAATGAGTAAGAATTAGGAAATCTCTTCATGTGTAAAACATAATTTGATTTTATTCCTTTCTTAAATGTAGTAAATTTTGGAATTCTGTATTAAGATGATTCCATGAAGTAAATTAACTACACTGCTGTGTAATCATACAAAAAGGCCTATACTTACACTTTACAAACTTGATTATGAGCACCGAAAAGCCACATATCCTAGAATCACAATATTCTAAAATAATTTAGCAAAACCTATCAAAAGATGCAACATCCCAAGGAATGTGACCAATTAAAATCTTACAAGTCAAGGTAGCTGGAAGTGGTTGTGAGAAAAGAGGAGCTTTATCAAGTTTGAAAATTAGCAAAGGCCATTCTGGTCAAGTCTATGAGAATTCTGAACATAAAAGGTTACAGGGAGAACTGATTCTACATTGCCACAGCTATGGCTTATTAAAATCCTAACACTCTGGCAAAAAACTTCAGACATGCAGTTAAGTGAAAGGAAGGATAATTTGACAATATTTTTATTAGGTACAGTGCTCAATCTTATAATCAAAGGCTCTTTGCTATTAATACCATGAAGACCCATTCACAATTTTTTTCTACTATCTACCTTTTCAATTTGAGGGATGAGAAGATTAACCAGGCTAAAATAAATAATCAGCAGATAAATGGCTAGTGAATCAAAGCCGTTACCACACCAGTTGCCTTCTACAGTCTAGAGGAAAGGAAACTGGTAGGTGAAAGGGTCTGAGAGAAGTTGAGTTATGTATCAGTGCAGAAAACCTAAAGCTTATTCCTACTTGAGCTGTGAACTATTATGTATTCTGAATTGTTGCCTAATTTGGTAATAAGTCATTATCACATTAAACAAAGGAGATTTTCTTTGAAAAAATTAAACTGAAAAAATGTTTAAATTACTACTTCATACCATTATCTTTCACCTTCCTTTAAAACCTAAGAAAGAGGAATATTACACTTCAATCATCCTTTCAGCATCCTTAAATGCTACAAACATAATGGATATTATTAACAAACTTAATAAACGACAAAACAAGAATCTAGAATTGTAAAGCAAGCCAATGAGAAATTCAGCAGAATTTGGGTCTCTGAGCACCCTGGGATTTGCATTTCTATTTCTTTTATACTCTAACCAATTTTCATCTATGTTTCTGTGATGCTCTATTACCCTGAATATAACCTAAGAGTTCAGGTTTAGTCTTCCAGGAATAATACATATAAAAGAAATCAGCACTTTATTTTATGGAATACTAGCTTGAAACCCAGCCACGGAGTCATAAATTGTGTATCAGATAATCTAGTTTTTTTTTAAGTTTTGACATATACATGAAGCACCAGAAAAATGTTTTGACATTAAAAGAATATACATTTATCATAGCATGATTGATTTTGAAAAATGTTCCCATCTATTTCAACTGTCAAAGGCAACACATGTATTTTAAATTACAAGCCAAATTTTTCAAATTGAAGTGCATCTAATCTGTTGGTGTCAGTTAAATATAACACGTTAAACAGTTCAACGCAGCTATAGGAACAACAGAGAAAAAGGAAAAAAAAAAAACAAAACTGATCTTACCTGGTAGTTTCTTTTCTCAGATAATGTATGTCCATCAGTCCTCACCATAGAGTCGTGTCCTTTCCTCACAGTACTGGAGGCAATCAAATAGAACTGTCACTCAAGGGTCGTGTCACAGGAAGGACCGCCCACCAGTTCTCCCTCTAGAGTGGAATTATCCAAAAGCCGTCAAAATTACTAACATGTAAATATATGAACAGTAGCAAAAATATCCAATATGATACAAAGAAAAACAGAAAGTACTTTTTAAAAAAAATATCATAACTGATCTTAAGCACCTAGGGAGGGCTAGAGTGGGTGGATATTTTGAAAATTATTAAATATAAAGAACTCTTCCCTCCCACTTATACTCGCCCATTAAAACCATCCACCACACCTCACACACAAGGAAGATACAGCGAATAAAAAAGTGAACAAAAAAATTCAGCCCTAAACTGACATAGTTTTTCTTCTAAATATTCTACTCTTAGTCTCAGAAATAACCAATTAACTCAGATCCAGTCATATAATTTCAAATCATTCTCCTCCAACTGCTTGTTTCTACAGTTGTTATTCATTCAGTATATGAAATTTACTCTTCTGCCACAAGACTAGAATATATCATATAGTCTCAGGATGATTAGTAGATGTGAACTTAATTCAATTTTCTATTAAAATTTACTCCAAGAAAGAGAAGCAATGCATGCCAACTTTCTCGATGCCTCTGTCCTTCAATCCACCAATTCTGTATATGCTCTAATAGAATTTATTTTTTCACATTAAAGCAGAAAAAATTATGGAGCTCATTTCTTAACCTGGATAGATAAATAATTCCAAAATGATGTGGCACTGTGCACCTCAGTTACCAAAATAAATAAATAATTCACTGAAGCAGACGTGATAGTCACTAGAGATGCTAATTCAAAAATATAAATTGAAAACAAAAGATCAAAAACTCAAAAGTGATATCTACAAAGAATTTTTAAATGTGTCTTTTCGAGACCAATGTCCCTCATCTAAGCTTTAATAAAATGTTTACCCTAGGGAAGTAGTAAGTATACCTATTAAAATAATATATTAATAGTTGTTGATCACTAGAAATTATATTCAAATTTAGGGCAATTATTTAGCATCATATGAAATTTACTTTGGGAGAAGATAATAAAAATCTCTAATTTAAATTCATAGGAAGAATGAACCAATTTTATTAAAACCAACCATCACACACACACACACACACACACACACACACACACACAGTACCTCTAAAGAGCAATCTCGTAAGAACAGAAAACATTTTCAAGGAAAATAAATCATTAAAAATTAATATGATAGGGGCGCCTGGGTGGCTCAGTTGGTTAAGCGACTGCCTTCAGCTCAGGTCAGATCCTGGAGACCGGGGAACGAACCCACATCGGGCTCCCTGCGCTCAGCGGGAAGCCTGCTTGTCCCTCTCTCACTCCCCCTCTGCTTGTGTTCCCTCTCTGTGTTTCTGTCAAATAAATAAAATCTTAAAAAAAATTTTTTAATATGATTAGATTTAAGTTTTAAAAAGAATCCACATAATGAAAACCTGTATTGAAAACTGAAACTCCATTTCTGGTTTTCTATTTGATCACAAACACAAAGTTAGTGAGCGCTATATTTTTACTTAATTTTGACCATCTTACATTTTAAGCTTGGCTGAAATGCTTTACTATGTCTGGCTCAAGGCTAAAAATGCTAATTGTTCATTACCAATTTATATGCACCGCTGATATTATGCCTCTCTCAAAAATAAGAGAAAGACTTCTTAAACCCTAAGTATATTTATTGCCATAAATGTAAGCTTTATCTCTCAAGGAAATAGTTTATTCATAAAATAAAATCAGCAAGTAAATTGATGGCCAAGAATAGTTAAGTGACACACAGTCAGCTCCAACTTAAATTTTCATGACTGTTACAAAATGAGAGCAAGACTATTTTATTATGTATCCTATAAAAAACATCAACCCCATTTTAATGTTAGTGTTTTATAAAAGTATTAATTTAAAGCACTGCCTTAACTGTTAAACTGATCATGACAACTCTGAATTCAGTGGATAATAATGTAAAATTTCAATTTTTTTCTTATGGGGTAAAGATGTTTCCCTTATTAAATTAGTTATGTTCAAATTAAAGTGCACACATTACCTTCACATTATGCTAGTTTCATCAAAAGATATTAGAAATCTAAAATCAGGCAAGACAATTTTCAATGCAATTTAATGTATGCCAGCATAGTCTAACGATATAAGTTATAAAAAGACAATTAGAACTTCATAAGCTAAACAATACCTTAATTAAAAATAGAAATTATTATTTAATCTGTAGACTTATGAGCTAAAAGTATTAACTTTGAAACACTATGAATTTTAGTACAGAAGAAGAACTTGTTTTTGTTCATTTGTTTCTCCCTCTTGGGATAACTTCAAGTATTTCCTTGCTTAGGGTTTCGGTCAACAGCCACTAAATGCTCGAAGGACTATATGAATCAATATTTTATATTGATCAAAAACTAAGACTCATCAGATCCTTTTGATAAACAAAGGGAAAAAGGAACAGAGGCACTCTATTTTCTTCTAGGTAACCATAAAGAGCTAACATTTGTCACCATTACCTTCTATTAAATAAAAATGTTGAGTAACAGATTGTGTTGATACTCATTGGGAATGAAAGGATGCACAAAAGATGAAAGAGAATGTAAGTGTACATATATATATTTTAAGATTTTACTTATTTATTTGACAGAGAGAGAAACATAGCTAGTGAGGGAATACAAGCACGGGGAGTGAGAGAGGGAGAAGCAGGCTTCCCACTGAGAGGGAGCCTGATGAGGGGCTCCATCCCAGGATTCCAGGATCAAGACCTGAGCCGTATGCAGGTGCTTAATGACTGAGCCACCCAGGCACCCCAAGAATGTAAATATATATGTTAAGAGTATGTGAAAAGGAGCAAGTATGAGAAAACATGCCCTCTAGCTGCCTACATTCATTGAAATTTATAAACTGTACTAAATATTCAAAATTCGGAAAACATTTATAAAACTACAATGAAATTTTCTCTAAGGCAGGATGCCTTTCGAGATGGAAAAACAGACTTTATGTATCTTCCTGCCTTAAATAACTAGAAAACTAAATAAAATATACAAATCAATGATTTTCAGACAACAGACATCATCTCAGGATCTGTGTCCTGAGACAGAACAGAAAAAAGAACAAATGAACTAATAAGCCCTACTGCTTGTGGAAGTATTCAGCTAAAACATAGGAAGGGGGAAGGCAAAACCCAATCAAAGCCTAATGGTTTCAGTGAGTTAAAGGAAAGAATCCAGATCTAGGGGAGACACGAAGACAGTTAGAATTTGCAGGGCAAATGAAGAGAAGGAAGCTGCAGAGAACAGCTTCAAAGATCTGAAGACAACCAGATTGCCCTCAAGGTTTTAGCTGAGTAATTACCTGTGTACACATGTGAAAAAACTATTGAATCTGGAAAAAAAGCCTCTGAAAAGTTGTCAGACCAATCCTCAGAACTCATGTTCCCATCAAGTGGAGTAGGACAGTTTTAAAACATGAAGCATTGAATAGAGTTCAAAAGCTAATAAATGCATGAACAATGAAACCAAGTAAGGTTTAGACTAAGGATGTTCTGAATCAGCAGTAACAAAGTTAAAACAAGCCTCAAAAGGATAAAGCTGCTTCTCTTTTTATTTTTTTAAAAAAGATTTTATTTATTTATTTATTTATTTATTTGAGGTAGAGTGAAAGCCCACACGCGAGAGAGTGAGCAAGAATGAGTGAGCACAAGAGGAGAGGAGAGGGGAAGAGAGGGGCAGAGGGAGAAGCAGACTCCCTGCTGAGCAGGGAGCCTAATGCAAACTCACAATCCTGGACCCTGGGATCATGACCTGAGCTGAACACAGACACTTAACTGAATGAGCCACCCAGGTTATCCAGATGAAGCTATTTCAAAGTGCCATAATTGTAACCCAACAATATTTAAAATAATACAACACACTCCCAGCATTAAATAAAATTAAATGTCTGGCATCCAATCAAAACTTACCAGTCATACACAGAAGCAGGAAATAACCCCAAATAAGGTGAATTATAGTAAGTGGAAAGACCAGCAATGATAGAATGAGTGAAAGAATTAGTAGACAAGGAGATTAAAATAGATACTGTAAATACACCCTATACATTCAAGAAGATAAGAAAACTATGACTATGGTAACAGAAATGCAAAGGCATGGAAAAGACCTAAGTAACACAGAGGAATTTATGGTGACAGAAAAAGTTCTGTACCTTGCTTGTGGTGGTGGTTATAGGACTCTACATGTTTGATAAAATATCACCAGAATGATAAAGACATACCAAAAAAAGTGAGAGCTTGCAAAAACTGGTGAATTCGAAGTTAGACTTACAGTCTAGTTATATTGCATCAATTTCTGGCTTCAATAATGCACTATAGTTATGTAAGACGACATCACTGGAGGAAGACGGGTGATGGGCATATGGGGCTTCTCTGTGCTATTTTGCATCTTGTTATGAGTTTATAATTATTTGAAAGTTAAAAAAAATTTTTTTAGGGACGCCTGGGTGGCTCAGTTGGTTAAGTGACTGCCTTCAGCTCAGGTCATGATCCCAGAGACGCGGGATCGAGCCCCACATCGGGCTCCCTGGTCAGCAGGAGACCTGTTTCTCTCTCTCTCACTCCCCTTGCTTGTGTTCCCTCTCTGGCTGTACTTCTCTCTGTCAAATAAATAAATAAAATCTTAAAAAAAAAAAAGATTTTATTAAAAAAAAGATTTTTTAAAAAGGCTCAAACTGATCTTCTAGAAATAAAAATTCATTATCTGTAATTAAACATATGCTGGATAAGATTAACAGCAGTCTTTTCTAAACTTTAAAGTTTAATGAACTGAAGACATAGTTAGCATCAAAAAAAGAAAATATATATATTATATCTCCAAAACCAAACACAGTGAGAATAAAAGGAACTGTGGGACAATGAAATGTGAAACAGTATCAAGTGAGACGGGGAACTACTTGAGCACTATCAAGCAGCCTAACATTAATGTAGCCAGTGCCCCACAGTGGGAAGGATAGAAAACAATGGCATTTTCCCCAAATATGATGAAAACTATAGTCATAGATTATTAAAGACCTTCAACAACCTCCAAAGAGAACAAAATGCTCATTATTTTAAAGTCATGTTACTGAGAAACAGTGAAGGAGAAACCTTAAAAAGTAGACAGAAGAGAGAAAGTACCTAATACAGAGAGGAAAAAAAAAAAAAAAAAAACACAGGAATGACAGCGGATTTCTCATTAGAAACAATGCAAAGCAGGGGAAAATGGATCAGCATTTTTTGAACTACAGAAAAAAAATCAACTAAGGATTCTAAATTCAGGGTTGCCTGGATGGCTCAAACATCTGCCTTTGGCTCAGAGACCCACATCATGCTCCCTGCAAAGCCCTCTCCCCTTTCCCTGGCTTGTGCTGTCTCTCAAATAAATAAATAAAATTAAAAAAAAAAAAAAAACTAAATCCAGCTAAAATACCTTTAAAAAAAGAAGACAAATACAGCCACTTTGGAAGAGTTTGGCAGTTTCTGATAAAGTTAAACACAGACTTACCACACACACACAACCCAGCAACTGTTCCCCTGGGTATTTACCAACGTGAACTAAAAACCTATATTCATATGAAAACCTGTTCACAAATGTTTGTATCAATGAAGTCCTTTCAACAGATGAACAAAATAGTATATCTATACAATAAAATTCCACTCAACAATAAAAAATAAGCTATTAATTCATGCAACACAAATTTTAAATATATGTTGCTAACCAAAAAGGCTGTATATTACTTGTTTCCATTCATGTCTACAGGGACAAAATAGATCAGTGGCTGGTAGCAGACTGGAAAGGGGTGGGAGAAGCGACTGATTACAAAGGGGAATACAGGGAAACTTTTAAAGAAATGGGACTATTCCACATAGCACTGACATAATAGATAATGCTATGCATGTGTTAAAATCCACAGAACTTCACAACATAAAGAATGAACTTGAATGTGTGCAAATTTTAAAAGTCAACCAGGAGGTTAGAAATGTAGACCTCAAAAAAGACTAACAGTATTATAAATGTATGATACAGCTACATTGAAAAGCGTATGTGAAATGTGTTGACCTAAGTAACTTTAGAGAATGATGTTTTGACTGCTCATTTTAAGAGGGAAAAAGAAAACCCTACATAAATAGTGTATTCTAGTTGGTAGAGTGATTCATCACAGAGCTATGGGTTAATAATTCTGAAACTGCTATGCATATATACTGGAGATAAACATGAAGTAAAATAGATAGCGGTTGGTGGGAACCAGGTTTCTCACTATCAGAATAAACTATGAGCAGTGAATCTGAGTCAGAAACATCTATTGGTATCAGTCTGTTCTCAATTATAAGACGCTTTAAATAAACTGTTCAGATCATTACAGAATAGATCATTTCAATGGTGTATGTCACTTGAAACTAGATTAAAAGTTGGTAAAATGCTAGGTGATTAACAGGTATGTCAAAATTATATTTTAAAAGAAAAGTGTGATAAAAGGGTATTTGAAAGATATTTTTAAACAATGTAAACAGACCTTATTACTAAGAGGCTCCAAACTTTATTGAATATATGCAAGTTTAATAAGTTTATCTCTAATCGTTTTAATAGACTAGTCATAGAATTAAATGTTAGGAATGCACAGTATTCACTATAACACATGTATCACTACTGTCTACTCAATGTGCAAAAATTTCTCTCAAACTCAGGATACTTTTAGAATAAATTACTGAATACACCAGTATAAATGGGAAAGGATAAACATTTTACACCTCCCTTTTCTGTGCTAAAAAAACTTAAAATAGATTGAGTCATACTATCAGCTTAAAATCTGACAAGAAGCCATTAAGGGGGGAAATATAAGCCAAATCGTAAAATGAGAAAAACAAGTGGACTATTCATTCTAGATGTTTCTTTAAATCAGAGCCTAATAAAAATAAAGTGTGTAATATCTAGTATAAATGATAAAGGAACCCCAATTTTTCTTTGAGAGAAAAATTTTTCAGAATAAGAAATTAGTGATCATGAGTAAAATCCCAAGAATATACCTGATTGGAGACTGAAAAGAGTTTAGTTTTATTCCCTGTGTTCTATTAAATTTTAGATGTGATATCACCATATAAAAATGTATACCCTGAATGGCACAAGAACCAGAAAATCTGAATTCTAGGATTAGCTCAATTTCTCCTCTCTGGCCACAGTTTCCTAAGGAGTTCAGAAATTTTATCTAAAACACCTGCAATTTGGCAGTTTTTTACCAATTCAACTTTTAAACTACAATGTGAATTTGGTCAGGTTAAGATGACTGAACCAGTTTACAGGCTTTATTATTTTTTTTAAGGGGACGTTATATTCCAAGTTGGTTATTAATTAAAATAGACTACCAGATGGGATCAATTTCACTGGAGTTCAATAAAAGCTGAAGTAAGTGCACTTACAGCCATTATCTTGAAAATACTAGGGTTTCGCAAGTTCCAAAACTATGTCAAGAGACTTCTTATATATAGGAAGACTATAGTTATAAAATGTTAGGAACTTACTTTCTGAACTAATTTTTGGTTCAATCACATAGTTAAATGTTTTTAATATTCTGAGTTGATGACTTGTGGTACATACAAGAAATGTGGGCACCTGAAACAGAAATAAGTAAAACTCAAGGATCTCAGTTTCATATCAAACTGGGGAAATTACCACATTAAATAAAAATAGTTTATCTGAATGTTTTAATAATACAGCTTTCAGAGGTCTATAATTATCACATAAAATGAAAAACTGCCTATACCTACAAAGAAAAATAAAAGTAAATTGACAGTACTCTCTGGAAATCAATTTACTCTCTGGTTGTCATAATTTCATAATTTGTCACTCAATTTGGTGTGTCTTCCATTTTCTGTAGTGGTAGCCTTCCTGATGCACAACTTCTAAATTTCTGTGTCGGTCTCTCACTCATATGCCAAGGAAGATTCACAGAATTCACTATGAGCAGGAAAATCAGTAAATCATTTAAAACACCCAGCATCTGAAGACAGAAATTTTCTACTACCAAGTCTTAAAAGTCCCAAATAAAATGATATACAATGCAAACAGTCCCACTGAATTTAAATGACAAAGGTTCAATAATTTTTGAACCACAAGTTTGGGAATCAAAAGCGCCTAATTTATTTTAGGCTTAAATGAAATTAAAGTCCAAACTTAAGACAATCAAGGAAGGGCCTTCTAATCTTCTTGCTACCTGAAAAGTCACCTATGTTTACAGAAGTTGTTTAACCTGAGTGATTCAATTTCTTCACAGGAAGATAAGATCTACGCAATCTAGCTCATGACTATGATCAAATAAATTTGTACACCAGATTTATGATACATAAAACTTCAATTACATACTGCTGTTTGAATTAATTGACCAATTGAATGTGTAAATGGCCAAATTATTAGTACTTAACTAATTTTCTGTCAGGTTGGAGCTAAAGAAAGTATTAAAATTAACAAACGTTTTAGAAACTTTCATTATAATTAGCTAAAGATCCACAAAGGTTTCCAAGGATTGAAGTAGCTATTACCAAAGCAGTCCCTCTAAAATAAGACCAAGTCATATTAGCCTCACACTCTACTGTAGAATGGACACACTAATTCTATTAATTCAACAGACGAACTTGCTAAAGTTATAATCTACAATTAAAACTCTTTAAAATATGTAACAAGTCCTGTTACTCTGCCTTATAGAATGGTTGTAAAGTCATTAAGTACTGTTATTTCTTTCCTTTTTTATTTTATTTTATTTATTTGAGAGAGAGTGAGTGAGAGCAAGCGAGTGAGAGAGAACATGAGAGGGGAGAGGAGGTCAGAAAGAGCAGCAGACTTCCCACGGAACTGGGGGGCTGGGAGCCCGATGCAGAACTCGATTCCGTAACTCCGGGATCATGACCTGAGCTGAAGGCAGTGGCTTAACCAACTGAGCCACCCAGGCGCCCCAGTATTGTTATTTCTTATCAGCAATTAAAAACACCACATGTGAAGTAGAAATCTGAAAACTGCAACTCTACTATACTAAAAATTTTTATAGGTAATACATGATTTATACAAACTGCTAAGTCTAGTGATAATGTTGTTATCAAAACTGACTAGCTCATATCCACTGCTTAGATCGCCCAAATTCATAGCAACTGATTAGGCTTACCAAATTATCTCTGAAAAAAACGGTAAGTGATAAAGGGAAATTATGTGGTTTATTATAAAAAGTAATTAAAAAGTTGCTCTTGAGGGGGACCTGGATGGCACAGTCGGTTGAGCAGCCAGCTCTGATATCAGCTCAAGTCATGATCTCAGGGTCTTGGGATACAGCCCCATGTTGGGCTTCAGCACGAGTTTGCTTGAGATTCTCTATCCCTCTGTTCCCCGCCCCTACCGCCACCGATGCACATGTGCAGTCTCTCTCTCTCTCTCTAATATTTTTTTAAAAGTTGTTCTTGAAATAAATCTAACAAATCAATGATATATTTTTTAACTCTGAAAACTATTTTTCTAGTTTTTGTAACAGACTATTAAATAAAGCTTAAGTAAAAGAGCAAAAAACAATTATAGTGGCCCATTTAAGAAGATAACCTAATAACTGGTGAACATGAACTATAAAAACACTTCCTAAACCCCTCAAAGTTTAGTTTTTATACAGAAGAGGCAAATTGTACACAGTTTTTTGTGTGATGAACAAGGGAATGGCCAAAGGCAGTCTGCAGAGGTCTGGTACATGACTGTCTAGGGCACTAACAAAGAAAGAGAAATGGGCATATTTATAAAGGACAGAAACAGGCTAAAGGATTTATACTGTTTTTTTTATCACCAGATGCAAATAAAATCACTTAGGGATTTAAAAAAAAATATTGATGTCTTCTCCCTTGCCCCTCCTTTGATTAACTGGACAAGGATGGAACTTGGTCATTACGTGCTTTTTAAAGTGCTCCAGATGGTTTCAATGTACAGCCAAGGTTAAGGGTATCAGGGCTAAGACTGTACAGGAAAGTGAAATTCAAAAGTTTTCATCTCAGCATTAAGTACTGACCAAAACCAAACACTATAAATTAAAGGTAGTTTAAGAGCATTATTCATTTCCTTTGCATGCCAATGTGCCCTTTTCCTGCCTCTTACTCCTACCTCTGAAAAATAATGCTAAGCCTTAAACATTAATTTTTAAAATGTTTTAAAAAGATTTCTTTGGTTGAAATACACTCATTATTAAGGTCAGAAGTGGCTAATACAAGAAAGTAGATGCAAACATAACAATAAAACTTCTTTGTTAGAAGAAATTTCTAACACAGTACGGACTTCCCTCACTATCTGAAAGTTTGCATTATGCTACTACACTTTTATGAAAGACCCCAAAGAAATCCAAAGAGGATTTTCATTTCTAGGAAAAGGTAATTGTTTCTTTGCTTTATGTTGTTTTGCTTAGGTTAAGGTTTCACAGAAATGCTCTACTTTCAGACAGCAGGGAAACATCTACTGAGGTTTTATTTAGTTATTTATTTTTATTTATTTATTATTTATTTGAGAGAGAGTGAGCAGGAGCAAGGGGAGGGGCAGAGAAACAAGCACCACCCTCCCCCACCCCTCCACTGCAGAGCAGGCAGCTGGACTCAGGGCTCCAAGCCCAGTACCCTGAGATCATGATCTGAGCCGAAAGCAGACACTTAACAACTGAGCCACCCAGAGACCCCGGCACTTTGGTTTTAAAAAGATGTTCACAATCTTAACATTCCTTCCTAGAAATGTAGTATTACCTATTATTTGCCAGGTACTGTGCACTAAGTACCCTACCTGTGTAATTTCCTTCAATCCTCAGAATAATTCAGTTAGAATCACCTGGATGAATAGATGAGAATATGAACAGAGAATAAGATAAAAAACTAGTAGTAAGTTAAACAGAAGTAACAAGGCCAGAATTTGAATTCATATCCACTTGATTTGAACCCGCCTTAACCACTATGCTTTACTACTTCTCATATATTTTTCATGAAAAATTATTTTTTTTACATGAAACCATTTCAAGAAATTCTAGCTGTCAAATAATACTTCTCAAAAGTCTCATTCTTCTGCTACAATGAAGAAATTAGCAATGGGGAGAGAAGTAATAGACATTACTCACTCAGCTGGAGATTCAAAGTTCAGAAAGACCATGATCAAGAAATACCCACAATACCATTTTAGACACAACTTCAGAAGCTAAACAGAGAAAAAACAGGCACTAACAGATAATGTTTGTTTATTTTTAAAGGTGATGGATTATTCTGGTCAACTGAGGTCTTGCTATCTGTCCCAGCCACTAGAAATGAGTAAATTCAATGTATCTTATCTTAACACAATTCTTCATAAAGAATTCATAAATTCCTTCAGAAATCCACTTTCTACATCTAACACCACCACCACAGTTCAAGCCACAATTATTTCTTACCCAATCTGTCTCCCTCTATTGTTTCCTCTAAGAACCATCTACCAACCAATTTGGTCTCGGTATCAGTGTATTTTGGTATCTAGGAGTCAGATGAGAGGAAACAAGCAAAGGAAATAAAGGAGTAGCAGTGAGGGAGATGAAAACCAAGGAGAGTATGTAAATATGTTCAGTTTACCCAGAAAAGTGGTTCAAGAAAGAGCATAATGAATCATTTCAAACACTTTTTTAAAATATATATTAAGATGGAAATTAAACTTTGGATTTAAAAGCATGGAAGTCAATGCATAGTCCTGACAAAAATAATTTTGGTGGAATGGTGGAAATAAAAGCACTGACTGGATTGGATTCGTGAACGAACAGAAGAAAAAACTGGAAACAAAATAAAGACATCCTTTTCAAGGAGTTTTGCCATAAATGTAAGGAGGAAATGAGAAATAGCTGAAAGAAAATGGGGAGGCAAGAGAACTGTTTTTAAAGCTAGGAAAACTTCTGGTTCAAAGGGGAAAGCTGATGACACAAGAGAGAGAGTAGTAGTAATAGAATGAAGATCAGGTATGGAGGGAATATGTAAGAAATACTGGCCTTAGATAGGCAAAAGCACGTATATGAGAATCATCAGAGTGAAGTTAGTAAATGGGTACAGATTCAGGTATGTGGATAAAGTTTTCACTAAGTATGCAATTTCTCATCTGCTTCTGTTTTCCATTTTCTTAATAAAATAAGAAATTAGAGGTCATCAACTCAGAATGAGGATATAAAAAGAAGTATTAAGAATTTGAAGAGGGAGAAAAAGGTGTGAAACAGTGTTCTAAGAAAACAGGAGACTGAAGAGATGGGAGAAATACTGCCACACAGAACTGCCAAGTAAGTAGCCTACTTAAAACTGGTATTCATCCTTCGCTCTTCTCCAGCCACCAGCTGTTCAGGGAGCACAGGAAACCGTGGTTGGCAGAAGTTGGATTAACCAACTAGTGAGTGAGTACAATGAAGCATGGAAAGGAAAGGAAAGGAAAGGGAAAAGGAAAAGGAAAAGGAAAAGGAAAAGGAAAAGGAAAAGGAAAAGGAAAAGGAAAAGGAAAAGGAAAAGGAAAGGAGACTAAGGGTATAGCAAAATAGTAATCGTAATGATAGGTAAAAAAAGAAGTGAGAGTATATCATCTTACCATTTGCCTAAATTCTAGCCATACTGGCTTTCTTTGTGACTCAAACACACCAAGTTAGTTCTCATCTTAGGGCCTTTACTTCTGTTGTGCCTTTTCAATGACCTTCCTGCAAATTTTCACATGCCAGTTTCTTGACACATCTCTGCTTAACTGTATCTTTCTTCAGAGAGGCCTTCCCTGAACACTCACTATCTGAATTTTGTTCTCATGTGTTTACTGTCTATGTTCACCTCCTTAGAATGCAAGCTCCTTAAACAGAGAAACCCTATTTGCTTACCATTTAAAATGCCTAAAATGGTGTTACAAAATAGATATGCTTTATTGAATAAATGAGTCATAAAAATATGCTAAATCTTTTACTAAGTTTAATATGAAAACACCATTTGCCTTAAACGGACTGCAGTAAAAGCATCTTGTCTGATAAGAACAAGATCAGTCATCACAGATTAGTTTTAAAGTTGGCTGCCGCAAGTGCCATCCAAAAAAATACATACTTTGCAAATATAATTCACATTTATTCCCCTTGATATTTTCATGCAGGACTAGGCCTTTTTTTTAAGTTTAGGATTACTAATTAGGTTATCACATAAGCTTTCCTATATAAACCACATCTCTAAAGCATGTCTTAATATTTCCAGTTTTAATCTAGTTAAAACAAGATCCGAGAGATACTTAAGTAACAGAATCTTTCTGAATTTTTATAAATATTTTCTAGTTTTTTTAGTAACCGTCTCATTATACAGCACTACTGGTCTGGCTGACTCCATTAATGGTCCCTTCTCCCTTGTGAATGCTACGGGTGTTCATACGTTCAACCTTTTCCGTATGTGTTAGGGGAAAATACTGATTAATCTAAGCCAGTGACAGTGCTACCCACTTCTCAGTAAATGATTTATGGAAGGGTATTTGAACCAATTCTGGCCACTGCAACATGAAGGTAAATCTAATGATAGAATATAAAGAAAGGGTCAGTCTTTCTTTTTCCCCTGGATGTTCTCATATCAGATACCCCATCTAGAACTACTTACTGAAGCCATCTTGTAACCATAATGAGACCTAGCTCAAGGAGAATAAAATACTCTGGGGCACCTGGGTGGCTCAGTTGGTTAAGCGACTGCCTTCGGCTCAGGTCATGATCCTGGAGACCTGGCATCGAGTCCCACGTCAGGCTCCCTGCCCGGCGGGAAGCCTGCTTCTCCCTCTCACTCCCCTTGCTTGTGTTCCCTCTCTGGCTGTGTTTCTGTCTGTCAAATAAATAAAATCTTAAAAAAAAAAAAAAAAAAAAGAATAAAACACTCTAACAACTGGAAACAAAGATGGAAAGAAAACTGGCCCTGGTGTTGATCAGACAGCTGCTGCATTAACCAATACAAAAACTAACATTCCTCCAAGTATGTGAAAAAATTAATTTCCTTTACTGTTAGTTGAACCAAAAGCTTCCTAAACCTTCAGGCTTATCTACACCTAACCCATTAGTAATTTTTAAAGCACTTTTTGCAAAGTCTTCTCAAAGCATCCACCTTGTTTTTTATTAAAACAATTCTTTTGGGCGCCTGGGTGGCTCAGTGGGTTAAAGCCTCTGCTTTCAGCTCAGGTCATGATCTCAGGGTTCTGAGATTGAGACCCCGCATTGGGCTCTCTGCTCGGCAGGGAGCCTTGCTTCCTCCTCTCTCTCCGCCTGCCTTTCTGCCTACTTGCAACCTCTCTCTGTGTCAAATAAATAAATAAAATCTTTAAAAAACAACAACAACAACAATTCTTTCTACACGTTTATTTCAGTAGTTTAGGTCATAACTAAAATTACATTAACACAGCCATAAAAACTGATTCTTTTTTTTCATTAAAAGATTTTTAGCCTGACGTGGGACTCGATGCCAGGTCTCCAGGATCATGACCTGAGCCGAAGGCAGTCGCTTAACCAACTGAGCCACCCAGGCGAGAAGCAGGCCTCCTGCAGAGCAGGGAGCCCAATATGGGGCTCGATCCCAGTACTCTGGGATCATGACCAAGCTGAAGGAAGACGCTTAACAACTGAGCCACTCAGGCACCCCAAAAAACTGATACTTATGCATATAACTAAGCTGACAGGAGACAGATACAAGAGTAAGCTAGAGTGGTTCATGAACTGTTGAGTACTCAGAATACCATGGACTATAGGAATTTGAAGCAACTGTTTAAAAGAGCATGCCAGTTAAGTGGAAGTTCCTTAAGGATATCAGTCACAAACACATTTCTGTATCTAACAGATCTGATATATAATAAATATTGTCCTTGAGGGGACAATAACTAAAAAACCCTATAAAAACTTGGGACATATGTTTCCACGAGAGAAATTAAAATTAGAGAAAATCTAGAGTCAAAGAAGTAAGAACATGAGCCTCTTTAGTCTCAACTCCAGCCAAGCAGCACAGAAGTAAAAGAATACAGAATCTATAAAGAATCTTTACTCCAGTATGTACTGTTCTATTGCTAAAGAATTGAGAATATGGACAAAATTCTGCAATTCAAAATTTTCAGGCAACAATGACAAAATGTACTATTTGCTGTATTTGCTTAAGAGCCAAGTTCATTTTATCATGTGTCACATTAAGGATAAACTACAGCAGTTTGCTGTTTATAAGGGATATATATATCCTGACTTAAGAAATACTAACTAGATAAGTTATTTCAAATAGAAATCTATCACCTGAAACAATTATTCAGTATTAAAACAGTTAAAGATTCTTGAAACTAATAATAATCATATTCTTCTAATTTCCTCCCAAAAATTACTGGAGCTTTACCATATGGTAGTTAGTAAACAAACAGTAATAGTAAAAAGAGAACTCAATGAGAAACAGCAATAAGAAACACAATACTAGAGAATTTATTTCTCTATTAAAAATTCCACTTGTAAATATCCTGGGGTCAGAAACCATGTTTTCAAATTATTCTCCACAGAGTTATAATGCAGTAACACAAAATTACAAATGGCAGTAATATTCACACCTTAATGATAACATTCCTTCACTAAGAAATGTACTTAATATGTATTAAACATAAGTTAATGTTTACCTAACATAATGAACAACAGCTTAAATGTCTTGGTGGCCTGATAAGAGCTGAAGTTCTTAACTTGGGTTCTACAAATCCTCAGTCTACTGAGGAAATGCAGAAGGTACATGAACTCGAGTAAGAAAGAAATTACATCTTTATTGTACTAACCTCTGATTGGAATTTAATATTTCCTGAATTAAAAATGTAAGCAACAAACTATAGCAGTATTAGTTATACCTCTGACTTTGTTACCATTAGAAACCACTGATATTTTCCTATCATTTTAGTTGCTTCAAATCTCAAATTTCCATTTATGCATTACTACATTAAAAACTGTATACCACCAGACTTTGAGATGTGTATTTTACTGAATTTATTTGGTATTAAAACATGCTAATACATAATTAGAGTCCTCATAAGCATTATACATTTTATTTTGCATGATTAAGATACTACTTCAGGCAGGAGTCCACATGTATCACCAGAGAGCAAATAGGTGCAAAGCCTGAAAAGAGAAAAGAACGCCTGGATCAGAGTATCACAACGTGGATTAGACTGTTTGCAGAGGTAACGCCAAAGAACTTAAGTACTGAAAAAAGCCTCAGGAGCACACTTAATTAAAATTCAGAGATAAATTGTGGCCCGGTGGAACTTAAGTGCCTTCTTCAAGGTCACACACCCAGCTATTCAGTGACAGGGCCAGAGAAAACAGAATCTTCGTTTTCTGAATGAAAAACTAAGACTAAATGAACTTTGAAGTGACTGGGATATAAGAAAGCAACACAGGGCAAAGACAACCCTGCAAATACATGCCAAAAAGTTATTAGGAAAGAAATGAATTATACAGGAAGAAGAACTAGTCTGAAAAAGAAAATGACTGGTTGAGATGTTAAAAGTGTTTTAAAATATATTCTAAGGGCTTCTCGCCAGCTCACTAAGAAGAGCATGCGACTTTTGATCTCAGGGTTGTTAAGTGTAAGCACCGTGCTGAGTATAGAAATTACTTAAAAATAAAACCTTAAATAAAGAAAAACAAAAACAAATTCCATAGCATGGCATGTCAACACAAATGTTTGAAAAAAACAGACAACAAACAGGTGAGACACATTCTGCATACTGAAAGCAATGTTCTGAACATCTGAATATTCTAAATTGTCTATAATATACTGTCTCTCCCACTTTTCCTAAAACAAGAAATTTCTCAGTCTGTTTTCCCACTTTACAGAGAGAAATGGATACAATGAAAGTTTTACTTCCTTTCTGACCCATAAGAATTACAACAGCATAAGCACAATAGTAAATATCAAATAACAGCTGGAATCAGTTTCAGAGAAAAGAAAGCAGAAACTGGCAAGTGAGCAAGTCTCTGAACTCTGAATGGTCTAAAGAAGGTAGTTGTTACTGCTCATCTCTAGCTAAATGCTACAAGAAATATCAACCCAGAATTCTAGATGGAACAAAAGTAGCCTTCAAAAATGAAAATGGAATAAATACATTTTCAGATGAAAGAAAAGTAAGATAATTCATCATAAGCAGACCTGCTCTGAAGAACGGAATTTTATTTGGACAAAGAGAAACAATGCTATAATTTCATGAACAACAAAAACGGCAAATATGTGGATATGTATAATAGATGAGGAGTTGGCAAACTTTTGCTGTAAACGACCAGCCAGAGAGTAAATATTTTAGGCTTTGCAGGCCAAATGGTCTCTGTTGTAACTAATCAATTCCGAATTGTAGAGCAAGAAAATTTGTAGATAATACATAAACATGTATTATCTGTGGCTGTATTTCAATAAAATTTGAAATACACAGAAGCAGGTGGCAAGCTGGATTTGGCCTGCAGTAACAGTTTGCCAATACCTGCAATAGACTAAGCTTTTCTTCTTAAATTCTTTAAAGCATGCGAAATAATTGAAAGCAAAATCTACATCACTGTCTAAAGAGATACTTGAAGCATGTGGATAAAATGTAACAACTACAACACAGAGGAGAGTGAAGTAGGATATTACATGGTGACAAGATTTCCACGTTCTATTTTTTTTTAAAGATTTTATTTATTTATTTGACAAAGAGAAACACAGCTAGAGAAACACAAGCAGGGGGTGGCAAGAGAGGGAGAAGCAGGCTTCCGGCAGAGCAGGGAGTCCAATGCAGGGCTGGATCTGGGACTCAGATGCTTAACGACTGAGCCCCCCAGGCACCCAAGATTTCCACGTTCTAATTCTAGTAGTAAAGTATGAATTTTAAATGCAGTAGGTTAACTGTATATCTGACTAAGATATATTCAACATCTAACGCTTGGTACCTCTTAATACAACCTTATTTTCACATTAAAGCCTCTGTAGATGCAATCAAGTTAAAAAGAGATCATACTAGATTTGGGTGTGACTGGTATTTTTATAACAAAAGGGAGGTAGACAGAGAGACATACACAGAGCAAAAATCCCTAAGTGAAGATGAGGCAGAAACTGGAGTGATACAGTTATAAGCTAAGCAATACCAACAGCGAGAAGCTAGCTAGAAGAGGCAATGAAGGATTCTTCTCAAAAGCCTTCAAAAGGAACATGACCCTGCTCAGGCCTCCATTTCAAACTTAAACCTCCAAAATTAACACACAATATGAATTATATCGACTGGGAAAAAACTGAATTCACAGTTAAAATCCTCCAGACCCAGACAGTAAAGAATACCAACTCAAGAGATTTTCCAGCAAAGAGAACATGATGGATTATTTCCAAACTCATTTTTATGAGACTAACATTATACTGATACCAAAACAAAAACCTTAAAAACCAACATTCCTCCTGAACATATGTGCAAATGTTCCCAATAAAATATTAGCAAATTAAACTCAACAAAATACCCAAACACTAATAAGCAATGTACAAATAAAGCTTATTTTGGGACTATATTTGCTCTCCTTTCTTCTCTCAGTTTCTTTAAATAACATGAAATCATATGAAAGAATAAGAACAATACACTGTTGGGTTAGCAAAATATATGCCTGTAATATGTAAAACAGCACAAAAAAAAAGAGAAAATAAAGCTACATAGAAATAAAATTTCTATATTTCACTGGAATTAAATTAGTGTTAAGTGTGAAATAGACTCTGATATGGTAAGATGCATATAGTAAGCTCTCGTGCAACAACTAAAAAAATACAAAAGAACAGTGAAAATACCATTAAAGGATATAAAATTTTACACAGTGGGGTGGGGGGGAACTTGATGCAAAAGAACACAGTAACACAGTTCAGGAAAAAATTAAAAAACATGAAAACCTACAAGAAAACAAAGCAAAATGGCAGACACAGGTTACACTACATCAATAAACTGCAACAAAACAGTGTCAGACTCTAACAAATCAGAACCAATAAATTAACATGTTGTCTACAGGAAACATACTTTACATTGAGTGTCAACTGGGTGACTCAGTCAGTTAAGTATTTGACTCTTGGTTTTGTTTGACTCAAGTTATAATCTCCCCATGGAGAGATCAAGCCCCATGTCAGGACTCCCCATTCAGCGGGGAGTGGGGAGTACAATGTACAAAGGAGTCTGCTTCTCCTCTGCTCCTCCCCCTGCTTACCTGCATGTGTGTGTACTCTAATAAATAAATTTTTAAAAAATTAAAATGTAAATAAACTGAAAATAAAAATGGGAAAACATATCATGAAATGCTTCCACAGCATAAAAGAAATGGCTGCCTATGTGCTTCCAGGATTTTTGTGGTTTCAGATCTCGTATTAAGGACTTTAATACACTGGGTTTATTTTTGTGTATGTGTAAGAAAATTCCAGTTTCTTTCCTTCGCACACAGCTATCCAGTTTCCCTAACACCTTTGCTGAAGAAACTGCCTTTTCCCCATTGCATACTCTTGCGTCCTTTGTTGTAGATCAATTGACCCTGTAAGTCTGGGTTTATTTCTGGGCTTTCTATTCTGTTCCACTCATTTAGATGTCTATTTTGTGTCAATACCATACTATTTTTGATTACTACATGTTTGTAGCAGGTCTTGAAATCTGGGACTATGATACTTCCAGCTTTGTTCTTTCTCAAGACTGTTTTAGCTATGTGTATCTTTTGTGGTTCCATACAAATTTTAGAATTATTTGTTCTAGTTCTGTGAATAATGTTAGCATTTTTATTTATTTTATTTTAAAGATTTTATTTATTTCACAAAGAGATCACAAATAGGCAGAGAGGTAGGCAGAGAGAGGAGAAAGCAGTCTCTCTGCTGAGCAGAGAGCCCCATGTGGGCCTCGATCCCAGGACCCTGAGATCATGATCTGAGCCGAAGGCAGAGGCTCTAACCCACTGAGCCACCCAGGCGCCCCAATTCAGCATTGTTAGAGATTGCATTAAATCTATATACATTGCTTTGAGTTGTACAGACACTTTGACAGTATCAATTCATCCAATCCATGAGCATGAAATATCTTTCCATTAATTTGTGTCATCTTCAATTTCTTTCACCAATGTTTTTTATAGTTTTCAGAATACAAGTCATTCACATCTTTGGTTAAGTTTATATTCATAGATATTTCATTATTTTTGATACAACTGTAAATGGGATTTTCGTAATTTCTCTTTTTGCTACTTTATACAGAATTTCAACAGATTTCTGTATATTAATTTTGACTCCTGAAACTTTACTGAAATCAATCATCAGTTCTAGCAGTTTTCTAGTGGAGAGTTTAAGGTTTTCCATTTACAACATCATGTAATCTGCAGAAGTTAAGGTTTTACCTTTCTTACCGATTTAGATGCTTTTTATCCCTTTTCCTTGTCTGACTGCTGTGGCTGGGACTTTCAGTACTATGTTGGTGAGAGTGGGCATCCTCATCTCTATTTCACTTATTTCTGCTCCAATCTTTACAACTTCCTTCCTTCTGCTGGCTTTGAGCTTTGTACTTTTTACAGCTCAATTAAGTGTAAGATTAAGTTGTTTGAGATTTTTCTTATTTCTTTAGGTAGGCCTGTATTACTATAATCTTCCCTTAGTACAGCTTTTGCTGCATCCAAAAGATTTTGGATCATTTTTATTTTCACTTGTCTCCATTTATATTTTTATCTCCTTTTTGATTTTTCTAGTTTACCCATTCATTCTTTAGTAACATGTTCATTACCCTCCGTGTATTTGTATTCTTTCCAGATTTTCTTTGTGTGACTTGGAACTTAATTTAACTCACTGAGAAATGTTTTGTGGCCTAACATGATCTATTCTGAAGAATGTTCCCTGTACTTGAAAAGAATGTATATTCCACTGTTTGGGATGGAATGCACTGAATATATCTATCTGCTGGGTGCATCTGGTCTAAGGAGTCATTCAAAGCCACTGTTTTTTTGTTGACTTTCTGGAATATCTATCCACTGATGTAACTAGGATGTTAAAGTCTCCTAGTATTATTGTATTACTATCAATGTCTTCCTTTACGTCTCTTAATACTTGCTTTATGTATTTAGGGCCGTTAGGTTGGGTGCAAAGATTCTTACAACTGTTACATCCTTCTGTTTAACCATTCCTTTCATCATTATGTAGTATCCTTTTTTGTCTCTTGTTACAACCTTTGCTTTAAAGTCTATTTTGTGATACAAGTATTGCTTTCCTTTCACTTCCGTTTGCACAGTAAATGATTTTCCATCCCTTTACTCTCAATCTGCATGTTCCTTTACATCTGAACCGAGCCTCCTGTAGGCAGTATATGGACGGGTCTTGGGTTTTTTTGTTTGTTTGTTTTTAAAGATTTTATTTATTTATTTGACAGAGAGAAACAGAGAAGGAACACAAGCAGGGGGAGTGCGAGAGGGAGAAAGAAGCAGGCCTCCCGCCGAGCAGGGAGCCCGGCGTGGGACTCCATCCCGGAGTTTCTGGGATTATGACCTGAGCCGAAGTCGCTTAACCAACTGAGCCATCCAGGCGCCCCAACGGTCTTGCTTTTTTTTTTTATCCAGTCATCCAATGTCTTTTGATTGGAACTGTTAGTCCTTTTACATTTAAAGTAATTATTGATAGATACGTAGTTATTGCCATGTTGTTACTTGTTTTACAACTGTTTTGTAGCTCTTCTCTGTTCCTTTCTTCTTCTGTTCTCTTTCCTTGTGATTAAAAACATTTTTCTAGATATCTCTCCCCAGGCAAGGGAAGTAAAAACAGAATTATACTACTGAGACTGTAATAAAAAACTTTCAGAGCAAAGGAAATCAGCAACAAAACAAAAAGGCAACCCACCAAATGAGAGACGATATTTGCACATAATAAATCTGATAAGGGGGCTAATATCCAAAATATGTACGAAACTTACACAACACCAAAAAAACACAAATAATCTGACTAAAAAATGGGCAGAGAACCTGAATGATCATTTTTTTCCAAAGACATAGAGATGGCCAACAGATACATGAAAAGAAGCTCAACACTACCAGACAGAGAATGCAAATCAAAGTAACAATGATATACCTCCTTGTACCTGTCGTATCATAAAATCAAAAACAAAGTAGCAACTGTTGGAGAGCTTGTTGAAAAAGCAAATCTCATGCACTCCTGGGGGAAATGCAAATGCAGCCACTAGAAAACAACATAAACATTCCTCGAAGTATTAAAAAATTGAATTATTATAAGATCCAGTAATTCCACTACTGAATATTTACCCAAAGGGGGAAAAAAAGCCCACTAATTCAAAAGACTATATGCACCCCATGTGTATTGCAGCATTATTTACAGTAGTCAAGATGGAAGCAATCCAAGTGTCCCCTGACAGATGAATAACATAAAGATGTAGTGTGTATACAAACACACACAATAGACTATTACTCACCTATAAAAATGAACATCTTGCCATTTGCAACAAGGTGTAACACTAAGTGAAAGCAGTCAGTCACAGAAAGATAAACAACATATGATTTCACTTGTGGAATTTAAGAAACAAAACCAATGAACAAAGGAAAAGAGAGACAAACAAACAAAAAAAACAGACTCTTAAAGACAGAACAAACTGGTAGAGGAATGGGTGAAACAGATAAAGGGGATTAAGAGTACAATTACCTTGATGAGCACTGAATATAAGAAAAATAAAAGTTACTTGTGTCTTCAAAAAATTTTAAACTCCTTTTCTATCATTGTAGGCCAAGAAAATCTGCAGATTTTAAAAAGACTTCTAGCCATTCTCTTACCACACCTTAATCTGCAAGAAATGATTCCACAAAAATAACTCCTCATTAAGCTATCACAGTTAAAACATTTTCTAGAGTTCCCAGATTAACCAATCTAGGACAACACAGTTACCATCAACAAATTCTTACTCTAATGTATCTAAAAGACAGAGACCCTTTCTTAGTATTCAGTGAAAGGAAATACTATGACATTTTATAACTCTTAAGTTACTTTAACTGTATTAATCAGCTGTTGCCCAAAATTCAGAGACACAACAAAAAATTAGTTCCTTGCTTTGGGCATTTGTAGGATGTTAAACTAACCGCTGCTGGGCTGAACTAGGGCTACTCCATTTTCTCTCATTCTTTTCCAGTCAGTGGTTTCCTGATGGTCTTCTGGTGGCGAAAAGCCAGTGCACCAAGAACACGCCCACCTTTCACCAATGCATGTGATGTAAAACCTCTCCGCTTAAAAAGATGTTTAATCGGGCGCCTGGGTGGCTCAGTGGGTTAAAGCCTCTGCTTTCAGCTCAGGTCATGATCTCAGGGTCCTGGGATCGAGGCTCACGTCAGGCTCTCTGCTCAGCAGGGAGCCTGCTTCCTCCTCTCTCTGCCTGCCTCTCTGCCTACTTGTGATCTCTCTGTCAAATAAATAAATAATTTTTTTTTAAAAAAAGATGTTTAATCAATAACTTGACATTCTACTTTAATGATTTTTTTTTGTTTAAGAGAGACAGATTTAGAGCACAAGAGAGAGAATGAGAGAGAGAGAGCATAAGCAGGGAGGTGAGTGAGAAACAGGCTCCCCTCCCCACTGAGCAGTGAACCCAACTCAGCACTTAATACCAGAACTCTGGGATCATGACCTGAGCTGAAGGCAGAGGCTTAACCAACTGAGCCACCCAGGCGCCCCAACTTTAACAAATTTTTAGAAAATAAGCTAAACCAAAAGCAAACAAAAGAAAGAAAATAATACAGATGGGTTCAGAAATAAGTGAAATACAAAAAAGACAAGTTGATTTTCTAAGATAAACAAAATTGACAAACTTTCTAAGATAAACAAAACTGACAAACTAAAATGACCAAGAAAATAATTCAAAGTAGTAAAATCAGAAATGGAAAAGGCACAATAATACAAGCCTCACAGAGAAAGGACAGTAAAGGAGTAATATAATAAATTGTGCGCTAACAAATTAAATAACTAGATGAAATGGACATGTTCCTAGAAAGTCACAACCAACCAAAATTGTCTCAAAAAACAGACAATCCGAATAGGCCTATAACAAGTGAAAAGAATGAATTAGTAGTTTTAAAATTTGCCACAGGAAAAAATAAAATAAAATAAAATAAAACTTCTCACAAAGAAAACCCCAGTGCACATGGCTTCATTGGTAAATTCTATACCAAACATTTAAAGAACATTAGCAATGCTTCACAAAATCTTCCAAAGCATAAAATGAAACACCTGGAATTCTATAAGGCTATTATTTATCCTGGCAACACCAAAAACATCACAAGAAATGAAAACTACACATTAATATCTTATGAAAAAGACACACTAACAGAATACTAGGAAATCAAACCCAGCAATACATAAAAAGAATTATACACCATGATCAAATAGGATTTATCCCAGGAATTCAAGACCTGTCAACATTCAAACACCAAATGATGCAATACACTGTATTATGAGAAGACAAAAATCACATGATCATCTCACTAGATGCAGAGAAATTATTTTTTTAAAAATCCAACAGTCTTTCACAATAGTAACATCAACAATTTAAAAATAAAAAGAAACTGCCTCAAATTGATAAAGGGTGTCTAGGAAAATAAACTACAATAAGGCTGTCTCCTCTTGCTTCTTCTATTCAACACTGTACTTACTAAAAGTTCCAGCTGGAATAACTGGGCAAGATAATGAAATAAAACACACCCAGATCAGAAAGGAAGAAGTAAAACTATCACTAGTTGCAGATGTTATGATCTTGTATATAAAAAAGGCTCAAAAAGTTACTTAACCTAACCATTATACTTTATGCCAGTTTAACAATAGTTTACATTCTAACACAGATTTTATAATAGTTTAATAAGAGAGTTCAGCAAAGTTGCAGGGTACAAATGTGCAAAAAACAACTGCATTTCTATATACTAACAATAGACAATCAAAAACTGAAATTAAGAAAACTCAGAGCACCTGGCTAGTTCAGTTAGTGGAGGTTGCTACTCTTGATCTTGGGGTTTTGAGTTCAAGCCCCATGTTGACCCTGGAGCTCACTTTAAAAAAAAAGACAAGAAAGAGAGAAAGAAAACAACCCCATTTACGAAGCATCAAAGAGAATAAAATACTTAGCTACAAGTTTAACCAACAAACTACAAAATTAATATTCTGAAAACTATAAAACACTCCTAAAAGAAATTAGAAGATGAACTATATATATGGGAAAACACACTGTGTTCACTGATCTAAAGGCAGGCAGTACTCCCCAAACTGATCTACTGATTCAACACAATCCCTACCAAAGTTCCACCTGGCTTCTCTGAAAAGACAAACTAATCCTAAAATTCACAATGAAATGTAAGGGACTCAGACTAATAAAAATAAGCTTGATAAAGAACAGCAAAGTTGGAGGAGTCATACTTACTGGTTTGAAAATTTCACATTGTAATAAAGACATACCGGCGTAACAATAAACATATAGATCAACAAAAGAGAATCGAGGGTCTAGGAAAAAAAAAAAAAAAAACTTTAAAAAATAAAGGAGTATATCTTCATGACGTTAGGTTAGGCAGTACCTTCTTCCACACAACAGCAAAAGCATAAGCAATGACAAAATAGTAAGTTGAATGTCATCAAAATTAAAAATATTTAAAAATCAAATATCCAGGGGCCCCTGGGTGGTTAAGTCACTTAAGCGTTTACCTTCAGCTCAGGTCATGATCCCAGGGTCTTGGTATCAAGCCCCATACTGGGCTCCCTGCTTAGCAGTAAGTCTGCTTCTCCCTCTCCCACTGTCCTTTCCCTCCCAGCTTATGCTCCCTCGCTCTCAAATAAATAAATAAAATTAAAGGAAAAAATGGCATACCCAGTTAGGAATTCGCACCTATAATACAAAAGAACTCTTACATCTCATTAATAAAAAGATAAATAAACTAAAAATAGATATAGGATCTGGATTTGACTAGATACTTTTCCAAAGAAGATATACAAGTGACTAAATATGTATACTCAAAAATGTTAATGTCATTAATCATCAGGATAATACAAATGAAAACCACAAAGAGTTCATACACAGTAGGGCAGCTATAATAAAAAAGATAAAACAGTAACAAGAGTTGGCCTGGATCTGAAGAAATTAGAACTCTCATATTCTGCTTGCAGAGACGTAAAAATGGTAGGGCTGCTCTGGACAACTGTGGGCAATTCAAGAGGTTAAATATGACCAAACAATTCCACTATGTATGTAACCAAGGAAAATGTAAATATATGGCCACACAAACACTTGCACAGAAATGTTCTCAGCAGCATATTCAAAATAACCGAAGTGTACAGACAACCCAAATGTCCATCAAGTGATAAATGCAAAAATAAAATGTGGTATATCCACACAATGGAATATTCTTCAGCAATAAAAGGAATAAAATACAGATAAATGCTTCCACTCGTACAATCTTTGGAAACATGTCAAGTGAAAGATGGTAGTCATGAAAGAGCTAGTATTTTGCTTACATAAAATGTTCAGGACAGGCAAATATATAGGGAGACAGAAGTAGATCTATGGTTGCTTAACGGTGGGTGAGGGTGGATGCTGGAAGGAAATGGAGAGAGCCTACTAAATGGTATAAGATTTCTGTCTGGGGTGATAACAATGTTCTAAAATAGACTGTGGTAATGGTTGTGAGACTTTGTGAATAAACTAAGAACCACTAAATGTGACATCTTAAAAGTGTGGGTTAATACATGGTATATGAATGATAACTCAATAAAACTGCTCTAATAAGGAATGTCAATCAATACAATCTACCATATTAACAGGTGAATGAAACAAGTTTTACCATATCAACTGACATAGAAAAATTATTTGGCAAAATTCAACATTCATTCATCATGAAAACTTTCTGTGAACCAGGAATAGAACAGAATTTCCTTAATTTGACCAACTTACATCTATCCTTATACTTAATGGCATTAATTCTTTCATGTTTTAAGACTGCAAATCAGGGAAGGATGACGTAGGCAGTGGGATAATGCAAGAAAACAGAAACAAAAGGCATAGACTGTAAAGACGAATACATCTTCCCTATATGAGGATGATATGGATTGCCTGAATAACATATGCAGAACAATCTACAGAAAAAGTTCCTACTATGTGAGCTTTGCAAGGTCAAACAAGATCAACATGTGAAAAAAATTCTATTTCTATGCTAGTAACAGCCAGTATAGCTCCAAATAGTTTCTCCAAAATGTGATATTTAAGTATAAGATACATAGTTATAAATCTAACAATTTGTAAAACAAAATCACTGACAGCTAAAATCAAGTAATTAAATGGGGAGATATACATACTAAGTCTAAGGACTGGAAAACCCAATATAATTAAGATGTCAACTTTCCCCAAACTTACTGATCATTTAATACAATGCCAAACAAAATCTCAATCGGTTTTTATAATGAGAAACATCTCCACAAATCATTAGGGAAATCCAAATTAAAATCACAATGAGATCAAACTCACAGCTATTTTCACAAAAACACAGCAGAACTGGAGAGAAGTGGGAAAAGATCCCTCATACCTTGCAGGTGAGAATGTAACACTGTTCTAGGTGGATACACAGACAAGATACTAAGTAAAAAATAAGGCAGGCAAAGTACCTGCCCTCATAGAATTCTCAGCTAGCTAACAAATAACCAACACAAATGACTTCTGATAGTGATAAATGCTAAGCCAGACTGTAATATGATACTACAGTGAAGAATGGCAAAGGTATAGTAGCAGATAAAAGTAATCAGGCATGATCTTTCTGAGATTACAACTGATACGTCAGTGGAAGGATGAGATGATAATTTCAATTATATATTTATATATATAAAGGGCTCACATGTTCAACAAAGAATATTTTTCTTCTATTTATGACTTTATTAGATAAAATGGTTTTTCTATCTTTACTAAACACATGTAACTACCAACAAGGGATTCTAATCTCCAGAAGATGACTGCGATTACCATAAATTGATGTTTTTTATGAAAAGTCGAGAATAGTAATATTAATTAACCTGTTCAGTCTCACAATAAATTAAAATTTTTCATTAGGTTTGCATTTTTGAAATACTGAAATAACAAATGCACCCCTATCTTCAGTGACCCTTTGGATTCTAAGGCATCAGGATTAAGAACCACAAGTCCAAATGAGAATGTTTCCAAGTCCATCTGAATGCCTAAAAACTGAATGATAGGGCGCCTCGGTGGCTCAGTGGGTTAAAGCCTCTGCCTTCAGCTCAGGTCATGATCTCAGGATCCTGGAATGGAGGCCTGCATCTGGCTCTCCGCTCAGCAGGGAGCCTGCTTCCTCCTCTCTCTGCCTGCCTCTCTGCCTATTTGTGATCTCTGTCAAATAAATAAATTAAATCTTAAAAAAATAAAAACTGAATGATAGTTTTTGAGGATCTTATTTTAATTTTTTTATATCTTCAAAAGCACAGTTTATTATCTATCCCACATTATCACTTACAATGTCATTTAATCCCCATTGTATTTTTTCTACTGAGTTCTATCTTGCTTATTTTCTACATTACATATTTTCGGACTGAGCCATCCTTTCTTCTGTTTTCATCTAATAACTTTTCCTAGTGAATGTGTGCTTACAACAGCATGTTTGATTTAGCCAGTTATCAATAAGACAATAAATCAATTTAACTTAACCCATAAATTTTAAGAAAAAATGTAATACATTGGCAAAGAGTAAATTTTTGTAGTGGAAAAAACTACCAAAAGATACCCTTCAAAATTTAGTATCCCTATTATAAATTTTCTTTTTTTAAAAAGTTTTTATTTATTTAAGTAATCTCTACACCCAACATGGGACTTTAACTCACCACCTCAAGATCAAAAGTCACATGTTCTTCTAACTGAGCTAGCCAGGCAATTGTCCTTATTCTAAATTTGCTATATATACCAAACACAAGCACAAAGCCTACTACTGTTCCAACATTTTATTTTTTTCTTTCCAAAGGTCAAATCTAATTTGATGCAAGCATAATCAGAAGTCACTTAAACCATATCAACATTTACAGTCAAAATATAAACTTTCATAACCTTTTATTTAGGTAAGTTAAAAACTATCTTCTGGTCATAGATTCAATCTGCTAAAAAACACATTAATTTGCCTCTGCTTCAAAGCCAAATAAAAAGATTAGTGCATTCAACAAATATATATTTATATAGTACTTAAATACCAGGCAATAGCCTGAGTGGGAGAAAAAAGAAAAATCATTAATTTCAAAAGCCCACAAACACTAAGGCATGTCCTAGATACCTAGTGGGCATTAAATTAAAATTTGCTGAATGAATAAATGGTATGTAGAAAACTACTACAAAACCTGACTCAAATAAATGTTCATTTCCTGGTTGCTTGCTCCCCATTAGCATTTTATTCTTTGAAATAACTATCTGCCAATAATGAAGAGCTAGAAGTACTGCTATTTCTTCCATGTTCACATTGCACTAAGCCTTTCAACTTGTGAAAAGAAGTTTATGAATAATCTTTAATTATCATTTTAATTAGCAAAAACCTAAAATTTTGTGACCTAAAAGTAAACTAATCAAGACCTAAAGTAATCAACTTCACTAGATGAAACTTCAAATAAGCATAAACACGTGTTTTTTCAAACCATTAATGAATACTAAAAATCTAAAACTGCAACTCTAAGGGTAGGCATAATTTTGTTAGCAGATAAGCAGACACTAAACACCTCTGTCCAAAAGTCACCATTAAATTACATTACTATTTTTACAAATGCCTAATACATTTGCTTTATATACAATGTTTACATGCAATTTCTTTAACACTTCCAACAACTATGATTACCTTTCTTTACCTTCGAAAAGAGGAAACTAAGCTTTAAAAAGTTAAGTAAAAGTTGCCCGTGACATACAGGGTGGCAAAACCAGGATTCATGCCAAGGTCATTTAGCTCTAAATCTTGAATATCCTTCACTATGAAATCATTCCTTTACATGATATATACACAATTTAAATCTAGCAACATGCGTACATAATCTAGAAGAGCTGTTAGCATCCTCATGATAGAAAAAGAAATGCAGCAAAATTGTGGATGGAGGGGCATTACTATGCTAAATATTTATTCAGCAAAGTTTTAGGCACCTGCTAGAAAAGCACAACAAAATACTAACCAAAAGAAATGACTGATACATAAAACAACACTGATGAATTAAAATTGTCAAGTTGAGCAAAAGATGTCAGACACAAAGAATGTATACTGTGCAATTCTACTTGTTTGAACCTCTAAAAAAAGAAAACTCTAATCTATAATGACAGAAAGATTGGTGGTTGCCTGCGGCCACAAATAAGGACTGCCTGAATAGTAAACTTTGGATATGATGAGAATGTTTTTATTTGGACTGTGGTGATGGTTGTAGGTATATAAATTTGTCAAAACTCATTCTAAGGGACACTTAAATGGGTATTATTTATATGCATGTAGTTAACTTAAAAATTAGAATGGTAATAAAGCACTTTAAAAAAATGGTACTCATTCTTATAGATACCAAACTGAACATAGGTCCTGCCCTGAATCATAATAGGAGATATACATTTTTAAAACTTCCTAGAATATTTAAGTAACATATTAAATTGCTTTAAAAAAGACTCAGTATAATAAATGTTTGACAGAAATCAGTAGTAGTGGTAATAGAAGCATTAATTTGTTGTTCTTCACTGCCTTGTCCTCTTGCCACAAGACTTAATTCAGCCATCTAAGTTTCCTTACTAAGTTGTCATTTTTCTGCAAGCAAAATTAAAATCATACATGAACTTTCAAATGTTACACATATATTTTTATAATCTGATTGCAGAACATCTTGCTTCCCAACCTAAGAACTAATTCTATAGATATAAGGATTTTTCTGAAGTAAACAAAGCAGCCACTCTTGTAATTCAGAGCCACAAATAAATTTGGAACTTTTGGCATTGTTAAAAGACAGTGCAGTGATTTTCAAACTAAAGGCTCCAACAGTGGGCCACGATATCAATACTGTGTATTAAAACCAGCATGTTTAAAAACATGTTTTATAATATAACAGAAGGTACCTGAATATATTTTGCACTAAAGGAACTGTTTTCTGAGCCTTCTGGCCCCCCAGTCAAGCACACATATGCACAGGCACACCCATCCTGGATCCACACTATCCTGGTTTAAGTGGAGGGGGGAGAGTGAAAGCCTCTAGAGGTATGCTAGGGTAAGAATGACTGTGTAATGAAACAGCCATAAACTGTGAAGTCAAAGACCTAAGTTCATATCTTGGTTCTGCCACTCATTAGCTATTATGACTGTGAAAGAAGTTAACGACAAGCTACCCTACAGAACCTTTATTTACTAATTATAAAATGGAAATAATTCAACCAACTGTGTAATAATCGTGCAGAATATATATAAGATTATTTTACTCAGAGTTAAAGCCAAAGTCCTTTTGATGGCTTACAAAATCTTTCCTGACTTGCCTCTGGTTCCCTACCTTTTCTGCACCTACTTACCACTCCCCCTTTCCCACCGCACTCCAATTACATTGACTTCCTTACAATTTTCAGCCATAAGTCATCAAATCATCAGAGACAACCTTTCCCAGGGCATTTGCTCTTGGTTGTTGTCCCTTCCTGGAACCCGTTCTCCATATATGCAGAGGACTGCTCCCTCACTACAGGCTCACTCAATGACTTTCTAAGGAGAGGATTTCCATGATCAGCCAATTTAAATCTGCATCCCATACATATTTCATACTCCCCTGGTCTCTTTTTCTCCATACCTCTAGTACCCTCTGCCATAGTATGTCTTATTTTTTAATTATTTTTTAATTTTATTATATTGTCTTAGAACAATGCCTGGCACACAATAGGAGTTAAATAAATATTTGCCAAATGAAAAATAGAAGTGAACAACATACAGAAAATATCTAATACTCACATGTTACTTTGTCTAACCCCCACTGTCAAAACACTTTTCAAATTCACGTATGGATATAAGCTTAAGAAAATAATAAAAATATAATCTTATTTGGACATTTAACATAACAGCTACATTTTTGCTGTTCACATAGCAAATTAAATTATGGAAGAAATCTCTTAAACTTTTACATTATTAGTTTATTTGTGGTGAATTTTGGTATCAAATCTCTGTATGTTAACCTCACTTCATATTTGTGTCATATTAAATATGATTTGCTGGGGCACCTGGGTGGCTCAGTTGGTTAAGCAACTGCCTTCGGCTCAGGTCATGACCCTGGAGACCCAGGATCGAGTCCCACATCGGGCTCCCTGCTCAGCGGGGAGCCTGCTTCTCCCTCTCTCAGTCCCTCTGCTTGTGTTCCCTCTCTCGCTGTGTTTCTCTCTGTCAAATAAATAAAATCTTTAAAAAAAAAAAAAAAAAATATGATTTGCTTTTCCCCAGGATATATAAAACGATGCTTGGGAGAGGACCAGAGATGGTATTATAATACTTTCTTATTTTACTCTTATTTTTATTTGTTATTATTACTGAGAATAAAAGATATGAGTAGAAAACATGTTAAACACAAATTATACAATAAAAAAAAGATCCACTCTTTCAAAAACAAGAAAATACAAATTTTTAAAATTCTAAGTTTACACCTTCAAATTTTAGGACAATTTTTTTTTTTAACACAACCATACTCAGTGTCATTAACAAAAAGTGAAAAAGACAATTCACACATATCTGGTGAGAATGTAAAATGGCAAAGCGTTGCAATAAGGAAAAAAGTAAACACTAAAAGCTTTGAAAAATAACCTTTCATACATTCAACAATTATCTGTCAGGCCCTACATAAAGTTTCAAATACACATTAGTGAACAAAGCTGATTCAATCCTTACTCATGATCTAGTGGTTGAATAAGAGACAAAATTGTTAAAATAACGACTATATGATAAATGCTATAGAAAAAAGGAACTTATTTATGAAAAGACAGTTGAGGAATGCTACAGACTATGCTGTTTATATACATAGACTGTCACTCCTAACAATCTTATGAGGTTAAATATCACTATTAAGCCTTTTTTACAGGAGAAGACAATTTGAAGACAAATTGAAAAGTAATTTGACTAGAAACAGCAATTACTTAATGAAGCACTGGAGTTACCTCCAATACTTTAAAATAGTAATTATAGAAGAACTTTTTAAGTAGGCACCCCTCATAGAGACCAATAAGGGATTTGAACTCATGACCCTGAGACTGAGACCTGAGCTGAGATCAAGAGTCAAACACTTAACCAACTAAGCCTCCCAGGTACCCCTAGAAATATTTACTAAAGAAATATTCAAACGCACAAATAAGAATTCAGGTACAAAAATGTTCACCACAGTACCATTTATAAAAATGAAAAATCAAAATAAAATTGGAGATGTTCAATAATAAAGAATTCAGTCAGTTATGCTCTGCCCATTAGAAGTCCTAGTTTGCATAAAAGTTGAGTGACACTGGAAAATGCTTATGATCTAAGGGTTTTTAAAGACATAGGTTGTAAATCACTAAGTATAACCCAAATTTCTCTATTACAAAAATGGGAACAGCGGCTGTTTCTAGATGTTCTCCCTTTCTTTTTATACTCTTCAGCATTTTTTGAATATTCCACACTACCCTGTGTTACTTTAGTAATCAAGGAGAAATATAAGAGACCATAGTGTTTTACACACACACAGACACACACACAGTACAATAACGTCTACCCGGGTTAACAGTTCTCTACTGTGCAAGACTGCCAACTAATTTTTATTTTCTTCTTTTTCTCATCTTTATTTTCTACTTTTCTATATTAAGTATTTGCTTTTATTACTTTTTACCTGACTCCTGAGCATGACCTCACATTTAATCTGCTTCACATAAAAATATAAAATTAGAAAATACTAGTATTATTTCCTCAGTATAGTATAACAATGTGTATCTATAATCAAGAATCCAAAGTTGTAAAATAGTAAGTTATAAGAAAATCATTTTACAGGTTTTCTCTTTTAAAAAGTTCAATTTCTCAATACATTAAGGTGAATAATTTTAGTAATCAAAAGAATTTAACTCTTCTTTTCCAAGCCAATTAATAAATCAGAAATAAAGACAAATGGTTTCTGAAATACTGTTAAAACTGAGTCTAATTTTGGAAAATCAAAACTTGGGGCAACTGGGTGGCTCAGTTCAGTAAACAGCTGCCATCAGTTCAGGTCATGATCTCTGGGTCCTGGGATCAATCCCTGCATCAAGCTCCCTGCTCAGAGAGTCTGCCTCTTCCTCTCCCTCTCCCTCTCCCTGCAGCTTGTGCACTCTTGTGCACACTCTCTCAATAAAACCTTAAAAACAAACAAGCAAACAAAAAACTACATTTTCTTTGCCATGTCTTAAATTTCAGCACACTATTTGCCCAAGGCTGGCATATACAATTAAAAATAAAAGCCCTTTAACCATACAATTTAGAATGTAAACTATTCTGAAAAATGAATCCTCTCCGTACTCCTAGTCAATTCCAATTTTGTAAGGGTGACAGTAAAAGCAAAGCTTTTCCCTTCAATGAACAATCATTTTCCAAATGTCATCACTCTGTGATTCACCTTCCTTGCTCTGCTACTGCAACTACTTAGTACTGCTTTCCTTATATGGTATTTAATGCTTCAAAGAACTAAGCACCCAAGAGAGCTTACAGATTTAAGGGAAGAAGAAAAAAAAAGTTTAAGTTATTCATACACCTTACATAAACAAAGAATACACAACAGTTTCAAACTACTACATTGATACTCTGAAAGCTCCAATTGTAAATTACAAATGAATTTCACTTGTACAGAAAACAAGCATGATGTTCACAAAAATATGTCTGACTAACAATAATAAAGAGAAAGCACACAAACAGTTACAAACAACGGGAATAACCCAAAGAACATTTACCATCTCTCATCCTTAATGAAGAGGAAATGAAGATGAGGTAGACTTCCTGCCAAATTTACTTACAGAAAGAATCAGGACTTCAGCATGCAAAAGCATCCAAGTATTAACTGGCCTACTATGATGAGCACTCTCTACACTCCCCTCCTCCCAAAAGTCCAATAAGTCAGATACTTAATTACATAAAAATAAAGAGAAAACGAGTGGACACAGCAGTACCACAAGGTAAAATGAATGAATGAATCACACAATTAAAACTGCTAGTTGTATTACAACCATTAATAACCAAGAATTATTACCATAACACTTTCACATTGCTTTACAATTAACCAAATGCTTTTGCTTTCATTATCTCAATTCTCATCAGCAACATTAAAAGATATAAATGACTAAAAGCTGAGGCTCTTCAATACTAACTGATTTGCCCAAACACATAGCTAATAAATTCACGGAACCCAGACTAGAACCATTTTCCGTATCCAAGTGTAGTAGTCTTTCCAAAACAATGTATTATCTCTCCGTTAAAGATGAGCATATACTCAAAAGTAAATAAATGACCTGAGTTTCTCAACTTTCAAAAAATAAATGACAACTTCCATGCTAATTATTCCCTCTGAACTTCCTCCAGTATTCTGGAATATTTACCCTGCATAAAGGAAAAAAGATAAACCAACACTGCTATAAATCTATTGTCAGATGTTCTACATGATCCTAAAAGGTATTTTATTTATTTTAAGGATATGGAAACTCAGGCAGAAAAAAGAAACTTGCTAAAGATAGCTCGACATAACTCAGGTTGTAAGTGGTAGACACCTATACTAAGGTTCTCTCCATTAGATTTACCCATTTACCAAAGGAATTACTAAATGCCTATTATATCCCATACACCATGCCAAGAGCTTCCGATACAGGATACAGGATACAGGAATGTTAAGACCTATTTATGTAGTCCCACATAGGGCTCTCTGTTCGGCAGGAAGCCTGCTTCTCCCTCTCTCACTCCACCTGCTTGTATTCCCTCTCTGGCTGTGTTTCTGTCTAAATAAATAAAATCTTAAAAAAAAAAAAAGACATATTTATGTTATTCAAAGTACCACCAAAGTACTTAACACAATGTGATCTAAAGAAAATTTCTGGTAGGAGAAATATGTGTAGACTCTTAAGAGCAAAACTGCATTCTCCTTGTTTACATTCACAAATCTGACACAAAAAAGAGCAAAATGCACTCTGAAAAACTGTGGCTAATTCTCTTTTGCTTCACAATCTCATCTTTAAGTAGCAATCTCACTACAAAAACAAAACAAAAATCCCAGAAGAACCTTTATTCCTCACACCAAGTAACTATCTATCCACATTTTAGATAGATAAACTGAAATTTAGGGAGAATAAGTCAGAGAAGTAATTAAAAGTGGTAGAATGGTCATTCCCATTCAGGCTGGCTGGTACCAGAGAATTTAATGACATCATATAAAATTGCAGCACAATTTAACTCTCTTTAATGGGAGTTATAATCAGTTCCATCTTATTCAGCCAAAAATGAACTAAATAGACAATTAGGTAACTTGGGCAGTTCCGAGTCATAATGGTAATTCATTAACTTTTGCTACGAAAACTGGTCTATAATGCATACAAAGTACTAATCTGCTCAAACTGCATTCTTATGGAATCAAGTCTCTTTAAAAACATACATTTGAAGAGCCTGGTGGTGGGTACTGGGGACACCTAAAGCGGGGAGCACTGGGTGTGGGGAATGGGGAATGAATCTTGAAACACTGGAAAAAAAAATTTAGTAACAATAAAAAAAAAAAAATTAAAAAAAAAATAAAAAAAAATAAAAAAAAAAAAAAAAAAAAAAAAAAAAAAAAAAAAAAAAAAAAAAAAAAAATTTGAGCTTTTTTTTTTTTTTTTTTGCATTTTGGAACAAATAATGCTAATAACCTACAATGGGCACTAACTGTTATATAGTACTCTGAATGACATACACAAACACACATATCTAAGCATTGTAAAATAAGCACTTGTAGTAACGTAATACAGGTTTCTCCACCATCAAAAACTAAAGCATTCCTATAAAACCTTAAAGAGAAACAATTACCATTAATTTGTACGAAAAATTTTTGAGCATCACCAGAGCCCCCCAAAACTTTTTTTCTGGCTTTCCGGATATCTTAGGACATTTCTTTCTTTCTTTCTTTCTTTTTTTTTTTTTTTTTTGAAGATTTTTAATTTATTTATTGACAGAGAGATCACAGGCAGGCAAAGAGAAAGGAGGAAGCAGGCTCCCTGCCGAGCAGAGAGCCCGATGCGGGCCTCGATCCCAGGACCCTGAGATCATGACCTAAGCAGAAGGAGAGGCTTTAACCCACTGAGCCACCCAGGCGCCCCTAGGACACTTCTTGCTAATAGATGCACAAAATAAATCAAGATAAGCACAGTTGCCCCCCACACACAGTTCAAAACTATAGCAGCTTGATGCTGAGATGCTTGAGTGTGGTTCCTGAGGAAGAGCCCTTCTTGTTCACACAGAATGTGTGCTGAGAGACTCATTGTAAAACACTAAATGCTACTTTCATTTCCACCTTTTCTCATAAAGCAAAAATTCTCTTCTTTTGGTTAGGGAAAACAGATAATAATGTAGATATTTCATAAAAGCAAAGTGGCATAATGGGAACTTTTGAAAAGGAGAGGACGCCTGTATAGATATCATTTCCTATGAATGAATCTATCTAATTCATATTTTGGGGGTTATTCTAACTTATCCAAGTAATGTTAACTCTCATACCTGCAAATGATGTCAAATAACAACATTTAAATTTTGCCTGCCCTAAAACATATGTAACAAGTCTCATCCATTAATGTAAAACTTCTAACCACTGGTATTGGCTTATATGCATAAACAGTTTTCTTGAAAACAGAAACTTAAGAGTTTCAGTCATACAGTTCTTAATAAATAAAAAATCCTATCAGTATGAATAAAAATACTCAGTTTTTCTAATGAAGAAAATATATTCCTTCAAGAACTTCACACCATCAAGCTCAAGATTTTAATTATACTTTGTGGAATCCAAAAATCAACCCCCCAAGCACAAATCTGATTATTACTAGCATTTACTTATATATGGGCGCCTGGGTGGCTCAGTTGGTTGAGCGGCTGCCTTCGGCTCAGGTCATGATCCCGGAGACCCGGGATCAAGTCCAGCATGGGGCTCCCTGCTCGGTAGGAGGCCTGCTTCTCCCTCTCTCACTCCCCCCGCTTGTGTTCCCTCTCTGGCTGTGTTTCTCTCTGTCAAATAAATAAAATCTTTAGGAAAAAAAATTGATTAGTGTCCCACATTAAAAAAGTGTCCCACATTATGGCAAGTTCATTCCTTCAGCCAACTTCTCATTAAGGTCCCAGAACTCCATTAAGACCTATAGCAATTCTCCAAATCCTATATATTTTCTCCCAGGTTAGACTCAGTGTAGCTGCAATGCTGATCACGTGCCCTCCTTCACCTAGTGAACTCCAAACAAATCACCCTTCAGAACCCAATTCAAGTATCCCCTCCTTGAAAACAACTTAACTACCTCAAACAAGGCTGCTCTCCTCTAACATGTCACAGCATGCACCACAAAAAGTGAACCTCAAGAATTATTCAGTCATACCTATCACAATGCATGGCAATGTACTGAACTGTACAAAGAGATCTGATTAAATATGAAACCTATTACTAATTAATTTCTAAGGAAAATCTACTATGAACAGCTTTGCAAAACCAAAAACTCTTAAAGCATTTGATTATTCTAGTCTAATATAAAAAGTTTAAAATGTACTCTCTTTTATAATTTTCCATTAATACAGGAAGACTCCCAATTCCACCTGATACAGAAAACATCATGGCTTCTTTGTAAAAAATAATGCCTCCTTCCTATAGCTTTCTGTAAGTTACTGTAAATTGCTAGATCCACGACAGTATCTTCAACAGCTGAAAGACAAGGATTATTTTACTTATCTCTTTTTCCCTTTAGAATTTATTCCTATTTATGCTGAAAGCACTAAGTAACTGTTGATGAAATTTCTTGTTACCACATGCAAAACTTGACCCCATCTTAGGGCCCTTTGTTCTTCCTGTCTGGGAAGCCATTCACCCAGATTTTTGCAGGGCTTTCTCTTTTTTTCAGTTTCTGCTCAAATGCTACCTCCAGAGAAAGGCTTTCCCTCACCACTCTGCTTAAAATGATTTCCTTCTTTGATCCCTGATCAACTGCTATACTCTTAACCCTCTGTATTCTCTTCATCACAATTACTATCTGAAATTATTTACTTGTTTACTTTCTGTCTCCCTAAGATGTAAGCTCCATGAAGGAAGACTTGTCCTGTTCACCATCATATATACCCAGCACTACAGCAATGTCTAGAAGAGCATAAACACTCAAATTACTAAAGAATTCATGTGAAAATACTTAAAAGGCTAACATTCAATCACTTGAGTCTGAAATTTAAACTTAATTTCCATCTAAACGTTACTCAAAAACAAGTAAATGCTATGAATTCTGTATCTGCAAGAGATGAAAAAGTCTTGACTTCTAAAACCACAGCATTTTAGGGTGGAAGTGACCTTAGCGATCAAGTCCAGTGGTTTTCAAACTATGCTCTGAAACACCTAAAGAGCAGGCAGAGTTCAGATTCCCTGAAGCACTAGGCTACAACTGTTTAAGACATACACATCTATTTTAGGATATGTGATACACACACACAAACAGAATACAAAAGTACATCTCACATCAAATTTAAACTTTAGAGACTGCTTGTTGCTGCCAGGTTAAATAGTTCTGCCATGGATCTCAAAGTTTGGCTTGACATGCCTATGAATTCATCCACAATTTCTTGTAAGTAGGCATATATTAGAATGGTTATAGCTCTACTTTTTTTCTCATCTAAGGCCAAACATACTCAAATTATAAAAACTACACCCTTAACGCACTACTTTGTGTGCTAGTAAATCAAGGCAAAGCTCAAGGCATATCTGCTCAGCACATGCTGTCCTTCCAAAATAACTGTGCAGTAAGTTTATAAAACATGGCATCAATATGATGTAATATTACTATCTATTCTTATAATACAATATTATTTATTTAAAGTTCTGGCATTTCTTGATAGTTTACAATACTTAAAAATGTAAACTGTTGTTTTTTACCAAAGTCAAGCTTGAAGCAAAAAATTTCCTGCTACTTCTCTTTCAAAGTCTGTATTAGTTATCCTGAATTGGCAAGATGACCAATTAAAAAACAAAACCTTCCACTTATGCTTACTTAATCTGATAAATTAGTATACCATTAAATTGAGAACTATATTAGATGCTGAGTCCAGTCTAAGAATAAAATGGTCTTTATAATTCCCAATTACTAATTTTATTTATGTATTTTTTAAAGATTTATTTATGTATTTATTTGTCAGAGAGACAGAGGGAGAGAGAGCTTGAACATGCACACACAGGTGAGTACAAGCAGAGGGAGCAGCAGGCAGAGGGGGCAGCAGACTCGATTTCACTCAGGACTCGATTTCATGATCCTGGGATCATGACCTGAGCTGATGGCAGATGCTTAACTGACAGAGCCATCCAGGCATCCCACCAATTACTAATTTCAGGAGTAGTCAAACCAGCTTAATTATTCTATCTCTATGTTAATGTTAAAATATAAACTTATTTAAAAAGTAACCATCAAAATGACAGCCACGTAAAGTTGAGATAACGGGGGCACCTGGCTGACTCAACTGAAAGAACATACAACTCTTGATCTCAGGGATGTGAGTTTGAGCCTCATGTTGGGTACAGAGATTATTTTAAATAAATAGATAAACAAACTTAAAATTTAAATAATGCATATGAAAGTGCTTTGCAAACTATAAACCATTTTTTAAAATATTAAGTAGAAAAATTAAGCCAGGGCGCCTGGGTGGCCCAATGGGTTAAAGCCTCTGCCTACAGCTCAGGTCATGATCTCAGGGTCTTGGGATGGAGGCCCGCCTTCTGCTCGGTGGGGAGCCTGCTTTCTCTTCTCTCTCTGCCTACTTGTAATCTCTCTCTGTCAAATAAATAAATAAAATCTTTAAAAAAAAAAAAAGAAAAAGAAAAATTAAGCCAAAAGGAAATCAGTTCTCTTGAATGACATTAATTATTGAATACTGTTATGATACCACTCTCTAAAAACTCTTACAACGGAAAATTAAATACAAAATTTGTATGAAGGATAAGCATAATTTACAATATAAAAAGAAACACAAAACACACTCCTGCAAATATGACACAAAACCAAATGTTCCTCTCCCAAACACATTGTATTTTACATAATCAATCACTACATTTTGTCAAGATGCTGACATAAAATGGAGTTCTGTTTCAACATCCAAACATATAAATGGTAAAATGGCATATCGATAGGTCTAAAACAACAACAACAACAACAACAACAACAAAAAAACACAAGTCTACTCAATTACCTAAACTGCCAGGACACATACTTTTCTCTTATTTTATCATTCCTTGGCTAAGTAAAAATTACTAAGTGTGGCTCTCATCTACTTTCATATAAGACATTTCAACTCAGTAAAAACAGAGAAAGGATTGGTGTTCTCAGTACTGGATCAAATTATCTTTTTATTTTTATTTTTTTTTTAAGACTTTATTTCAGAGAGAGACAATACAGACAAGGGGGGGGGGAGACAGGCAGAGGGAGAGGAAGAAGCAGACTCCCTGCTGAGCAGGAAGTCCAATGTGGGGCTCAATCTCAGGACCCTGAGATCATGACCCGAGCCAAAGGCAGATGCTTAACCAACTGAGCCACCCAGAAGCCTCTCAAATTATCTTTTTAAAAAAATACTCTCTTTCTGTATCTTTAGTTTTCCATTATTAAAAAGTCTCTGGCAAATATATAAGTAAATGAGAGGTGCCTGGGTGTCTCAGTTGGTTAAGCGACTGCTTTCGGCTCAGGTCATGATCCTGGAGACCCCGGATCGAGTCCCACTTTGGGCTCCCTGCTCGGCGGGAGGCCTGCTTCTCCCTCTCTCAGTCTCTCTGCTTGTGTTCCCTCTCTAGCTGTGTTTCTCTCTGTCAAATAAATAAATAAAATCTTAAAATATATATAAGTAAATGAAACATAAAAGACCTCTAAAAACTTAAGTGAAATGTTAGCCTCTCCACTAAATGCAATTCAGTGAGTGTCATTTACAATCTCCAATTCAAACTCTTAAAGGCCAAATGTTTCCCAGAATTGTAATTCTTCAGGTTTTAAAAAGATAAAATAGTGTATATATCATCATTTATAACCTAATAAATCCCAGAGTGGCATAGGCAGTACCAATAATCAAATACATTAATACTTCCGCAGGATACAGTTGGAAAATTAGATGGACCAATAAAGACTATGGTTAGGTTTACTCATTTTAGTTGGAAATAGCCACCATGCTTGCAAAAAAAGTCAGTTTCAGGGCTTTTTAGGTTTTAAACTACCAATAAAGATATATTAAGTCATCTTACCTAACTTTTGTAAGGAGAATGGTATTTGAACTACAGAACTCCTACGCACTCAATCATTAGGAGTAAAAAACGTGAAAACAAAACAAAAACAATCTAACTTCAAAAGCCCAAATCTAATAGGAGCTTATGGTTAAGCACTGGCAAATACATATTACTGTATAAATAAAAATGAAGATCTTCAATTACAATGGGGTTATATCCTGATAAACCCACTGTAAGCTGAATATATCATTACACTGAAAATCCATTTAATATTCCTAACCTACTGAACATCGTACCTTAGCGTGGCCTAAGTTAAATATGCTCAGAACACTTACATTAGCCTACAATTGGACAAAATGCTACAGAGCTTCTTTTATAATAAGGTACTGAAAATCTCGTGTAATTTATTGAATGCTATACTGAAGTGAAAAACAGAATGGTTACATGGGGACAGAATGGTTATACGTGTATTGGTTGTTTACTCTTGTGACAGGCCAGCTTACTGGGAGCTCTGAGTGGCTACCTCTGCCCAGTATCACAAGAGTATTGTACTTTGCTCGCCCCGGGGGGGGGGGGGGTGTGGAATATCAAAATCTGAAGTACAGTTTCTATTGAAGGAGTATCACTTTTGAACCATCATAGTGTCAAAAAAAAAATCATAAAATTAACCATCCTAAGTCTGGGACTGTACCAAATATCTCCTTCAACCAGTGACCTTACTTAACCATACAAAATAGTAAGACTTACATACTCTGCCAGAGGCACTTTATTACAAATATCCTTTCCTTTCCTACACTTACTCTACATGCAGTTCTCTAAGACGCTGGTTACCTAGCTTCCCCCAGGTAATGAATTAGATGCAAAGGTATAAGAAAAAAAATTCAAGGAAGCAAAAGAATACAAGGTGGACCTTCCTCCCATCCCCTTTCCTAGTCTGTTGTTTCAGGTCTATGGACTGGGAAACAACACTGAAAGCATGGAGTCAAAAGGTGATCTGGCACCAGTTCAGTTTACCACATTTATTGATAACCTACTGAGTCCTATGCACTATAGAAGGTACTAGAAATGTAAACATAAAAAAAACGAAGTCCTACCTTTTAGGTAGGAAGGTACTGTCCACTGAAGGTTATGAGAGATAGGGTGGACAGTAAATTACAATAGATCATGACACATTTCATTATAGAAGTCTGAAGACTAGGGGCACCTGGGTGGCTCAGTGGGTTAAAGCCTCTGCCTTCAGCTCAGGTCATGATCTCAGGGTCCTGGAATCGAGGCCCACTTCAGGCCCACTTCGGGCTCTCTGCTCAGCAGGGAGCCTGATTCCTCCTCTCTCTTTGCCTACTTGTGATCTCTCTCTGTCAAATAAAATCTTTTAATAAAAAAAAAAAAAGAAGTCTGAAGACTAAAAAGCAGTACAATAGAAGGATTTGGGGACTCAGGAGAGGCTTCATTTAAAAAGTGACACCAGAGTAAAGTTCTGAAGAATAAGAAGTTTGTCAAACAACAGTAGTAAAAGTACTCCCACCTACCCACACAAAAACAAATGCATAAAAAAAAAAAAAGGAAAATTTTCTGGGTAGCAAATATGTCCAAAATATCTAGCTATATCTAAATAGATTTAAACCTCAAGTAAGCATATATAAAATACTAAAGTGTAAATTTTTCTCCTATATAACATTTTATATTTCCATATTATATACACTATGAGATGGTACCAAAAAACAAAGCACTATAAACCATTTTATTATTTCATAATGCAGCATGCCCCCAAATGATATACCAAGAGATGTGCATCTGCATCTCAGAGAACAAGCTGTTAGAAAAACATAATAGGGAATTCTTTTACCAGGTCATCCCCAAAGTACAAAGTAAATAAATGAACAAGCCATATCAGCACGGCCTGTCAGAAAGAGGAGTTTTAGGAATTAGAAATAAAGGATGCCAAACAGAAAAACTAAAGAAACAAGGAAAAAATATGTAGTATTTAAACTGAAGATGGAAAGGTTTAATGAACAAAACCAAGGTCAAGGTTATAATTTTAAAACCTGAAAGCTCTAACGTCCATTCTATTTCTTTTTAAAGACAGACTTTCTGTAACAGACATCAACTTTATAGTTCTTTCAAAATATCTAATGAAAGTCACAATGTTAAGTATCACGGGTAGAAATTATCCTAAGGCAGAATGATCACCTGTATCAATCAGAATGATTCCTATCACAGCACCAGATCCCTTGATACCAATATTTTATGTACTTATATTCAAAAATTACAGTGCAACTCAGATTGACACTGTCAGTTAAGACTGCCCTCATGGTACCTTGGTTTTCTTTTGCTTCTTTGTATTACAAAATCCACTGGAGTGTAGGTAACAAACAAAATCTTATTTAGTAGTATCTTTTCCTAAGACTGTATCACTATTTGCATAAGCTGTCCTCACTGCCTATTCAAGTAAGCACAGGGAAAGTTTGCTTTTAAATATATAATAATAGAGCAAGCTTTGAATAACTAAAAATTTCAGCATAGTTCGAAAATACCATTTATCACTGCTTTTAAACAAAAAACAAACTTATTTTTACCAGTCTATTAATGTCTACTCGTTATTTCATAGATATATATGTGAAGCACATCTCTACATTTCTATACTATCAGAAAATCTTATGAAGCAAACGTGTCACTGAACAGGGCAAAATTATAGCTTCCCATGAGTTGAGAAAAATTCTCTTAAGAGTCTTTTAAGATACAAGTACCTTCAATACCATTATCTACCAGAGATAAGAACCAAAACAACTAGATTAGAAGCACTTCTAATGAAATCTACTCATAAATCTGAAGTACTAATTTTCTTATGAACAAAGAGAAACTTCAGGTTATAACTAAGTATCTCTAAAAAGTCAAAAAGTAGATTAAACATTCAAAATTATTAAGTAAAAATATAGGTAATTAGTTCTCTTGAGGAGGAATACTAGTTTGAATTTTACTTTATCTTCAAGATCAAGTACCTCTCAAATAAAGGGGATATAAATACACTCTTACATTTTGCCCTAATTTTCCCAACACATAAATTTACTTTAAGACAGAAGTATTACAGAAACTGAAAAAATTTTTAAAGGCTGTATTTGTTGCTTGGTTAAGCATACAGGCAATTCTCATTCCCCAAGTGTACCATATTAAGTTACAGATATCTCTATACAATATATTTAGAAAAAAAGGGTTCTGCTTAAGATAATTTACTTTTATTGATGCAACATTAGTTAGGATGCAAAAAGTGTGGAAGTTTCTCAATTACTGTCTAAATTACAATATACAGAAGTCATTGCAAGTCACTGCCCTTAGAAAATAAGAAAAGTACCTTTTTAAAATTAAATGAGGCTCTTACAAAGTCAAGAAAGTGGAACCGTTTTGCCTTTTGTTATATATGTAGTTATTTTTCCTTTAGATTTATTATCACAAAAAAACTACACAAACCAAAGAGTTCAACATACAAAGCTTACTAAAGATCCTGGTCCATTAAACAGTATTTCACTGAAAATATCTGAATGTAGACATCTATTTCAATGTAGATATTTTATCCATTTCAGTCCACAGCGATTCTGAATCAACCCTTTAAATCGGGATAAAGCTATCTTCCCAAACTGCAAAAGATACGTACTCACTGTAGTTTACGAAATAACTGCTGTCAAATATACTAAGTATTCCCAAACAATTCGACTTAAACCCATTGTGTACATACTCTGAAATTTCTATCCAACACCCCATACTTTATTTCCACTTGTTATTTTAAAAGGCAAATCAAAAGCTACACTTAACCGTTCTTGAGGTGTAGAAATTCCTAATACCAAGCATGACAGGATTCCTAATACCAAGCATGACAGGAAATGTGTTCAACTTTGAACGCGAATAAATTCAAGTATAGCCTCCCTCGTGAACAGATTTTAACTCAGTACTTCCTACCATTTCTCCAAGAACGTAAGGGTTGATATTAATGTACTTAGTTATTAGAACAGGTCCAGAAGATTAAGAAAGAAGTAAGATTCTTTGACCACAAGTTCTACGAAATTGAAATAGAATGTGTTGCATTCAGTCTTCTGGATGTTGAAAAGTGAAGGAAGGCCTCTCCTAGGATTCAAAGGAAGTTGATGTTTAGGTTCCTTCCGAGAGGATGGTACCCGTATGTAAGACTTTTGTGGTGGTAATACAATATCCACAGGGGCAGGAATAAATGCAAATTCTAAAACCCTGGAAGTGCTTTTAAACAAGAAAACTAGAATCCTCATTCACTGAGGACTAACAGTTAAGAGTCAGAGGCTTTCTCTCCTAGATGGACAAGAGCCTCAACCAAAAACTAGGAGGGCCTCCTTCAACCCCACTTATTTCTTCAGTAAAACTTTTAGGTTAAACCCAAGACAGCACAAGGTGGAGAGGCCCCGGCGGAAGTAGAAACCTAGGACTAGCAACTTCACAAACAGAAGCGTCTCGGGTTCCTCCGCCGCCCCAGGATTATCCCGTCTCAGTCTCTATCTCTCCACGCAAGCTGCACTCTCCTGGTGTGGTGGCAGAGAAAGCATTACAGTTGCACTCCTCATTCCACCAACCATACCCTTTGGTACCCTAGGGCCTGGGGACTCCTGCAGCCCCTTACCAAGTCCCGTGTCCGTCTTCCCCCACAGGCCATCTACTTTACATACACACACACACACACACACACACACACACACACACACACGTTGCAGGTGATGTGGATGTACTGAGAAAATGTGAACAGTCAGAGGCCGCGGCAGCTGCTGGGAACGCGGCAGCCCCGTCTAAGCGGACCCGGGATCCTCGGCCACCGCTGCTGCCGCCTTCTCTTCTTCCCCAGGAAGCAGCGCGGCCGCGGCGGCTCCTTCGCGGTGGCGGGAGCCGAGCGCAGCGTAGTCTAGGGTAAGACTCAGCTCCCGCGTAAGGGACCAGGCCTAGGATTCAGGGCCGCCGCTGCAGCCACCCAAGTACAGCGACGCTTTACGTCCCGTCCACCACCCTCCCCATACACACCCCCTCCCTCCTCCACCGCCGCCACCCCCCCTCCCCGCCCGCTCCGCTCTCCCTCTCTCGATTGGAGCCGAGACAAAAGCAACGGGAAGCGGCGGGCCAGGACGCTGCCCGCGGACCCCGGGCGTGGCCGGACCGGCCCCGAGGCATTCCCCAGCCTTGAGGGGGCCCCGAATCCGCCGCCCCCGCCACGCGCCCCGCAGCCAGACTTCCGAAAATTTGCCAAAAACTCACCGCATGAATTTTCTTGTCCCGCGGATCCAAGATGGCGACGTATCCACCGCGGAGGCTGCTGGGAGCAAGACCTTTACCCTCTGACCCCCGCCGTGACCCCCGTCGTTCCGGCTTCACTCAAGGCGGCGGCGGAAGGTGGGAACGGCGATTGCCTACGGGACAGGGTTGGGGGTGGGTAGACCACTTCCCGTGCGTTCAAGAAGGGGTGGGGAGAGGCGCTTCACTCCCTCACCTTTTTTTCCGCGGCTTCCAGCCTGTCTCCCACCGACTCATTGGGAGGTGCGCAGAGCCTCTTCGCAGCCGTTGTAAAGAGCAGGGCTTCTGCGGCCCCTACAGTTCCCCTGGGGCCGGGTTGCTTTTCACGGAGCACTGGCCCTGGGTCCGCGGCGGGCCGCGGGGTCCAGGGGCGGGGAATGGTGAGGTGGCGTCGGCCCGCCCTCTCTGGGGACGCGGAGCGTGTTTGTGTTTGTGTTCGTGTCGGACACCACGCCCCTCCCACGTCCGCCTGGAAGGGCCTCCACACCCACCCCACCCCCGACTCCCACCACCTGCAGCAAAACTGATCGCTGTCCCCCTTTCCTTCCTCAGCCCCTGCAATCTCCAGTGTTTGTGCACGCACTTCCAGGGACTGGGAGCACGTCACCATCACCTCCTGAGAAGTGAGTTCCCCTCTGCTGAAACCGTTGGTATTTTCTGCTCACCACCCTTCCTTTTTTTTTTTTTTTTTTTTTTTAACTTGGAGGGAACTTATAGGGGAGCAAGTTTTCAGAGCTCCGTTGAAGGAGCTTGCGCTAGCCGAGTTAGATTTATAGTACTTTTTCTCTCTCCTACTCCCCGGTCCCCACTAAGCTTGAGTGACCGGCTGGGCTGTGAGCAAGACTCTTTGAAATTATGATGACTGTGGCGGAAAATTCCTGAGAGTGAAGTCTCTGTTTTTCAGAAAAATAGTTGTCACTCAAAATTAAATTTACGTTCTTTGAAATAATCTCTCTTTATTCCTTTGTATATCGGTAAACGCTCTCCTTTTTGTTAAAATTCCACATTTTTGGCCTTAAGTTCTCTCCATGTGTGTTTGGAATTGTGTAGTTTCATAAAGTGAATTGTTATTTTTTTTTATTTGAATGATAGAACTTATTAATGTAAAGTACAAGCCATTTGGAGTAAATAAAATTTCTACTTCTTTTGTTGGTTTCTTTTATACAATCATCTTTTCCTTCCAAAAAGACTCACTGTCAGACAATTTAAAATTTATGATTGAGAGGCAGAGTCTGTCAGTCTTAAATAGCAAAGAAAATAAGCGTATTATAAAATGAAAGGTGACTTTGTTATGTTTACAGAATGCAAGGTATTTTTACATATTAGTAAATGTTGTGTGAATTAATTTAAATTCCTAATGGTGCTGATGTAGCCAGTAGAAAATGTTTTGCCTGATTATTCAGTTCATTAAACATTCTGCTTCACTGTTTTTTACTTCAGGAAAGTTCAAAGAGGAACAACATCTCTTTTTGTCCTTTCCTTCCCTACCCCTAATAGTTCCTTCTTGCCTCTTCAGCATTCTCTTCTACTCTGTAAGATGGTATGTTGAAAGACTGAATATGTCCCTAAGTATATGTAATCCAGCTTCCTCCTGTTCTCACCCATCTCCTTGCTTCCTTTCTATTTCTGTCATGTACCAAGCTCTTTCTGGTCTGTAGCAGAGACTGTTAGTTGTCCCTAAAATTTCTCCATTTTTTTTTTCTAGCCTCTCTGTAGCCATGTGGTAGTTCCGGCCAATGGGATATAAGCAGATACATCAGTGTGGCTGCCCTTTAATACCATCTTTAGATGACAGATGGTGCACACCTTCAGTCCTTTGTTTCTTTTCCTCTTAATATCCTGCACTCTGGAATATGGATGTGATGGCCTAGAACTCTGTCAGTTTGGGCTCTAGGCAAAATATTAAGCTGATGGAAAACTGGATCCTGAGCCCCTTGTAGAGCACCCTTACCAGCCGTACACTCTTTACTTTCAGATTTTCACGTGAGGGAAAAGTAAACGTCTGTCTTATTAAAGCCACTATTTAGGGTCTTTTGTTCCCGGTTTAATTCAGTCTTAACCAGTACTCCATCTCAGGACCTTTGCACTTGATGTTTTGTTTTGGGTTTTTTTCCTGCCTGGGATGTGCTTTCTCTGTCTGTATGGCTAACTTATTCTTATCCTTCAGGTCTTAACTCAGAAAATTCATCTCTGACAGGCCTTCCCTGGCCACCATATTTAAAGTAGCTCCTTTTCCCATTTGTTCTGTTTTTTAGTGGCATTTGTAATTTATCTTTATTGTTTATTATCTGGTTCCCTTCATCCTACTAAAATTTAAGTTACATGAGAGCAGGGACTACATTTGTTTTGCTACCTGCATTCTCCACATATAGTAGACATTAGGTAAGCCATGTTAAATGAATGAGACAGTGAATAAATAAACCAATGAATGAACGAAGTATATTCTTATCTAGGATTAGGTAATCTTTTTATCCTTTTTAAATGCCTTAAAAGCCTTCCTTCACATGATGTGTAAAATCCAAGCTAGGAAGCAGCTAGGAAAAATAATGCTAACCTAATGGAATATGCTAACTTCTAACCCTGAATAATGAAGATGTATACCTTTTTCTAAAAAACTGATAAGGCTATTACAGGAAAAGCAGCTTAATTGGTGAGGCATCCTGACAAATCAGAAGAGTAGTCAGTATCACATCTGGGGCAGAAATTCCCACTACATAGTGGTCTGATTTATGTAACTTATTGGACCTCAGATTCTTCATCTAGAATATAGGTAAGAGGAGTGCCTGGGTGGCTTGGTTGGACATCTAATTCTTGATTTTGGCTCAGGTCAAAGATGGAGCCCTCTGTCCAGATCCATGCTCAGTGGGGAGTCTGCTTGAATTTCTCTCCGTCTGTCCCTCCTCCCACTTGTGCACACTGTCTAAAATAAATAAATGAATCTTAATAGGAGCTCAGTCTCTTAAGCAGCTGCCTTCGGCTCAGGTCATGATCCCAGGGTCCTGGTATCAAGTCCCGCATCGGGCTCCCTGCTCAGCAGAGAGCCTGCTTCTCCCTCTCCCTCTACCTGCCTGCTTGTGCTTTCTCTTTGTCAAATAAATAAGTAATCTTAAAAAAAAAAGAATCTTAATAAAAATAAAATATAGGTAAGAATCTTAAGCTCTGAATGGTATTGTAAAAGTTTAATAGTCCAACTTATGAGTGACATGTGTTATACATTAATTTGGACTTCAGGTGTTATTTTAACATGATTTATGTCTTGATAATACTGGCAAGGATTCAGAGAAACAGGGCTTCTTAAATGTCTTAGAATATAAATCCCCACACTTCTAGAATGCAGTTCGACAGTATGTATCAGAAGCCAGGAGCATGTGCGTTTGACCCTGAAATTCCTTTTAGAAATGTATCATAAGGAAATAAGAATATGTGTAACAATTTGATTGCAAGAGTATTTATTATTGCATTGTTTATGAAGATATTGGTTAAATAAGTTAAGCTACATATATATAATGGAACAGCATTCAGCCATTAAAAATAATGGGGAGGGAGACAAACCATAAGAGACTGTTAATCTCAGGAAATAAGCTGAGGGTTGCTGGAGGGGTGGCAGGTGGAAGGGATGGGGTGGCTGGGTGTTGGACACTGGGGAGGATATGTGCTATGATGAGTACTGTGAATTGTGTAAGACTGATGATTCTTACTCCTGAAGCAAATAATATATTATATGGTTTTGTTTGTTTGTTTAAGATTTTATTTATTTATTTGATAGAAACATAGCCAGAGAGGGAGCACAAGCAGGGGGAATGAGAGAGGGAGAAGCAGGCTTCCCGCCGAGCAGGGAGTCCAATGCAGGGCTAGATCCTGGGTCTCCAGGATCATGACCAGAGCCGAAGGCAGTCGTTTAACCAACTGAGCCACCCAGGCGCCCTGATATACATTATATCTTAATTTAAAAAAAAATGATGTGGAGGGGCACCTGGCTGGCTAAGTCCAGAGAGCATATGACTTTTTGATCTCAGTGTCATGAGTTCGAACTCCATGTTGGATATAGATATTTCTTAAATAAACCTTTAAAAAAATGATGTGGAGGAAATTTTATTTGACTTGATATATTAACTGTGAAGAGAAAATTTAAAATGTAGAGTTAACCCTTGAATAATGCAGGGTGCCTAACCTCCCTTCCGTGCATAGTCAAAAGCTACTAGCGTACTATTAACCAGAAGCCTTACTGATAATATAAACAATCAGTTAACACATATTTTGTATGTTATATTTTATACATTGTATTATAATAAAGCAAGCTAGAGAAAAATATTAAGAAAATCATAAGGAAAATACATTTACAGTATTGTATTATATTTATTGAAAAAAGTCTGTATAAGTGGACCCATGTAGTTCAAACCTGTTCTTCAAGGGTCAACTGTAATTCCAGTTTTGTGAAAATTTGTAAGCCTCCCAAAGGTCTAACATATGCACAAAGGATTAATTCAGCCTTGCAGAAGTATTTTTATTTATAGCTGCTTATATTTTATTATTTCTATGTAATAGTTTTTAATTTTCATAGAATAAAAATTGTGTATAATACTAATTGAAAGGCTACTTCTCTGTAGAAACAAGTGGATAATTTGGGGCAATAGTACCCCATACTTATTTACCAAGCTTGATATCTTTTATTCTTTCTTCTGCCCTGTGCCCCACAAATAATTACCAATTCTTGTGTATTTTACCTTCTAATTAAGACATAGTGATAGCAGCAACAGATGCAGGAGACACAAGATTCACTACATGCCGAGCACTGTTGTGAGCATCATACCTATATTAACACCTGAAATCCTTGCAACTACTTTATGTGCTAGGAACTGCTAAAAATCTAGTACAAACTAAATTCTCTGTTAGATCAGAAAAAAAAAAAAAGGACTGGTGTGTCAGGGATAATTTCACCAAGTGGCTGTTTAAATTCCATGTTGAATGAGTGGTTGTATGTGGATGAAAGGAGGGGACGTTTCAGTGAGGGGGATAACATGAATAAAGGCAGATTGTATTTGCTAGGGCTGCCATACAAAGTGCCACAGACTGGGTAGCTTAAACAAATTCATTTCCTCACAATTCTGGAAGCTAGAAGTCCGAGACACAGTTGGTTTCTCCCCAAGGGCCTCTGTCCTTGGCTTGTAGATGGCTCTGTTCATAAGTTTACAAGATATTCTCCCTGTATGTGAGTTTGTTTCCAAATTTCCCCTTATTATAAGAACACCAGTCATATTGGATTAGGGTATACTCATATGACTTCATTTAACATTAATTACCTTTTTAAAGCTCCTATCTCCAAATACAATCACATTCTGAGGTACTGCAAATCAGTACCTCATAAATTTGGAGGGAATACAACACAGTTTGGACCAGCTCAGAAGCAGAAATGAGCATGAGCCAGGAACTAGAACCAGACTAAGATAAGCAGAAGGCGGCTAATGGAATTTACATAGAATAAGGTGGCAGATTTTGGAGTGTTTTAAAATTCAGAGTGTAGAAATGTTGATAGATGACTTTTAATAAGTCACTGCTAATCAATCCTTTTCCAAGGTTCAGTCAGCACCAAAAAGGAAAAAAAAAATAATAAGTTAAATAGGGGCACCTCACTGGTGCAATCGGTTGAGCATCTGGCTCTTGGTTTCAGCTCAGGTTGTGATGTCAGGGTCATGAGATCATGGGATCCATCCCCATGTTGGGCTCATCTTAGTTTCTCTGCTTCTCCCCATTATGTGTACAAGCAAGTGCATGCTCTCACTCGCTCGCTCTCTCGACTAAATCTTAAAAAAAAAAAAAAAAGCTAAATAGAGTCATTTGTAGTATATCTTTTATCATACTCACTTTTATCACCTATCATCACCACTGTCGTCTTGCAAAGATAATTATCTATGAATCAGAAAAAAAAATATCTGTGAGGCATCTCTAAATTAATGTGAGGTAGGGGTGCTTGGGTGGCTTAGTCAGTGAATTATCTGCCTCCCTGGGATCCAACCTCAAGTCAGGCTCCCTATTCAGCAGGGAGCCTCTTCTATCTCTCTGCCTGCTGCTCCCCCTGCTTGTGCTGTCCCTCTTTCTCTCCCTCTCTGTCAAATAAATAAAATAAATAAAATCTTTTTTAAAAATGATGTGATTTTTTCCCATTCAAGTCCCTTTTATAGAATAAAAGTTATTTCCACCACATCATGCAGAAGAATCAACAAAATACTTTTTACTTTGCTTACTCAAGTATATCAACTATTGAATGTTCAAATGCATGCTTAAGCTGTTTTCTTAATAATACCAATTACCCTATGAGTTATAAACTATCTTTCACTTAAAAAATAAAGTAACCCCCCCAAAAGTTTCAAGATTAAATGCATATATAATAGTAAATCAATTTAAAACACATGTAATCAACCAATACATTTTTTTCTGGCAAAGAAAAAGTAACTGAAATCTGTTTAAAAGAGAAACAGGGATTAAGTACTGAAATGATAGCAGGAATAAAATTAATGTGTATACACACAATAAGTTTTTTTGAGAATTCTAAGTTGGATTTATTTTTATCTTAAATTACTTTATTTTTATTTATTTTTAATAATATTTTATTTTTTCAGTGTTCCAAGATTCATTGTTTATGCCCCACACCCAGTGCTCTGTGCAATTCATGCCCTCAATACCCACCACCAGGCTAACCCATACCCCACCCCCCTTCCAAAACCCTCAGTTCATTTCTCAGAGTCCAAAGTCTCTCATGCTTCACCTCCCTCTCTGATTTATTCCAGTTCACATTTCCTTTCCTTCTCCCACTGTCCTCCATATTATCCCTTATGCTCCACAAGTAAGTGAAACCATAAGATACTTGACTTTCTCTGCTTGGCTTATTTCACTCAGCATAATCTCCTCCATTCCCGTCCTTATTGCTACAAAAGTTGGGTATTCATCCTTTCTGATGGAAGTGTAGTATTCCATTGTATATATGTACCACATCATCTTTATCCATTCGTCTGTTGAAGGGCATGTTGGCTCTTTCCACAGTTTGGCAATTGTGGCCATTGCTGCTATGAACATTGGGGGTACATATGGCCCTTCTTTTCACTACATCTGTATCTTTGGGGTAAATACCCAATAGTGCAATTGCAGGGTCATGGGATAGCTCTATTTTTAGTATTTTAAGGGATCTCTACACTTTTCCAAAGCGGCTGCACCAAGTTTCCTTCCCACCAACAGTGTAAGAGGGTTCTTCTTTATCCACAGCCTCTCCAACACTTGTTATTTCCTGTCCTATTAATTTTGGCTATTCTTACTAGTGTAAGGTGGTATCTCGGTGTGGTTTTAATTTGAATTTATACACACAATAAGTTGATGAAAAAATTATCTGTGCTTTTTAAATGGTGAGGTTTTAGTGATAGCCATTCAATGCTGAATATTAACCTGTTTTATAACTGAGGTACTGAAAGTGAAAATACATTCAATACAAAAGAAAATGAAGGTTATGAAATATATAGATCCCAAGAAAACCTTGGTTCTGGACGAAGCAATCTAAACCATGCCCCCCCACCCCCCCCACCCGCCAACTTCAACTGATTCCATCCTATTCAGTAATCTTGCTCTCAGAACTGTTTTATGTTTAACCTAAGATTTTTATATTGTGTTTTTGTTTTTGCATTTTATTTTTATTCCTTGAAAGTGCCCACACTGCAAATTGTTCGTGGATGAAATATAGAGCTTAACAGATTTCTTTTCTACAAAACTATGGTATGAACTTGCTCAGTTTTCTATCTTGCTAATAGATGTTATACCACAGAGTTTGTAAAAGAAATCCCTTAAGGACTAAATGTGTAGAGCATGCTACAAAGTACAAGTAAAGAAAAGAGTATATAAACCTACATCTGGACTACCACAGTACCAAGTGGTGACAAAATCATAACATGGGAAAAAAAAAATTTTTTTTTAAAGATTTTATTTCTTTATTTGACAGAGAGAAACACAGCGAGAGAGGGAACACAAGCAAGGGAGAGTGAGAGAGGGAGAAGCAGGCTACCCGCCGAGCAGGGAGCCTGATGTGGGACTCGATCCTGGGTCTCCAGGATCATGACCTGAGCCGAAGGCAGTCACCCAACCAACTGAGCCTCCCAGGCGCCCCGGGAAAAATTTTTTTAAGGAGGTGTTCTTCAGGGGCACCTGGCCAGCTCAGTCAGTGGAGCATGTGACACTTGATCTCTGGGTTGTAAATTCAAGCCCTGTGTTGGGTGCAGAGATTACTTTAAAAATTAAATAATAAAAAAAAAGAGACAGTTCAATCCTGAAAGGGTTAAGTAGAAACCTTAGTATAGTATTGTTTCTAACTATCCATCATACATTATAGTACTTGAAAACAGTCAAAAGTCTCACACAAAAAATTACACACCTTCAGTGTACATCAGAAACACTAGTTTTTTAAATCAAAAGTTACTTGGTTAATAATTGAGAAACATTCTGTTTCATAAAGGAACTCAGTTACCTATTTAAACGTGAAGAGTTAATTTAGTTCTCAAAAACTGCATTGGAAATTTTTAGTGAGTACCCATGATACCAGTTACATTTAAAGATTTATTTATTTTAGAGAGAGAATGAGCAGGAGGGGCAAGAGGAGAGGGGGAGAGAATCTCAGGCAAACTGCCTGCTGAGCTCAGACCCTAATGCCAGGCTTCATGTCATGACCCTGAGATCATGACCTGAGCCAAAACCCAAGAGTCAGTTGGTCAACCGACTGGGCCACCCAGGCACCCCCATACCAGTTTCAGTTAAACAAAATGGTTGTTACAAGTCTGTTCAGTAAGAGGACAAATATTTCATTAATTAATACATATACCAGGATGCCTTAAGTTGCCACGGTTTAGGAAAACTCAACAACAAATTAAATATACTAGTGTTCAACTCTGAAACCTTTCAAAGTAGGAAGGGAATAAAGCCTTTAGCTCACCTTCCCAGTCTGACAAATTCAGTAGAACTAATGAAAACTGTTACTAGATTATCAACTCAGCTTCTATGCATATTTTTAAAAATTGCATAAAATAATAAACATAAGATCTAAAAATCTAAGAAAAAAAAAAAACAGGAAAAAAATACCTAGAACAGGGGTGCTTGAGTGTCTGGGTCCTGCAGTCAAGCCTCATGTCAGGCTCCTCAGCAAGGAGTCTGCTTCTCCCTCTACCCCTCCCCCTCACTCGTGTGTTCTTCCTCTCTCTCTCTCAAATAAATAAATAGAATCTGTTAATAAAAAAATTAGAATATACTGTACTTGAAGCACTCACCATTCTAAAATGAGTCACTATGAGGGGTGCCTGGGTGCCTCAGTTAAGTGTCTGACTCTGGGTTAAGCATCTGACTCTTGGTTTCCACTTAAGTCATGGTCTCAGGGTCATGAGATAGAGCCCCATGTGGGGCTCCGCCCTCAGTGTGGAGTCTCTTTCTCCCTCTCTCGTCCACTCCCTCTGCCTCTTCCCCATGTGTGCGATCTCTCTTCCTCAAATAAATAAAATCTTTAAAATGAGTCATTGTGATGATAAATGACTAACATCTCTAATAATGCCATAATTTGGGAAGGGGGATATGTTCCATTGTATGTATTCTTTTTAAGATATTCTGTATAGATTGAGGTTACTGTTTAGTTATAAAAACATTTTATACTACTTGAGTATCAAAATGAAGCATTTTGTGAAACCTCATAATTATGTCTAAGTGACTGTCTCAAACACAAAAAAAACTTATCTTCAACCTGTTATGAATACATTTCATGAAATATTCGATGGTTAAAAATGCCAAAATGAAAATGAAAATAAATGAATTTACGTAGTCCTTTAGGATTTATTATATAAGAATTTCTCCCATAATTTTGTTTCCAAAGGTTTGCATTCTTTTCATGGCACTTTCTGAACTCCGTAAATTTTCTGTATCCTTATAGAATTGCTCCAGATATAAAAGGATGCTTTTTAGTATGACTAGTTTTGAGGAAAATAGAATAAATGCTTTCTCATCTGAATATATTGTTCTCTTCTGACTTGGTATCCATTTATTATTCGAATGTGGTTGACTCCATATGCCAAACACATTGTGTTTTATTGTCATGTAATTCTCAAACTATATAATTTAGGTATAATAGTATAATTTCTTCCATTTTGTTATATGCCATATGTATGTAGCAGATCTTATCCAATTTAAATTTGTGAGCCATATTTTGGCTTTCAAATATCCTTATCCTTATATGAATTACTATTTATTAGTCATCACCTTTGGAAGGGATTAGGGTGATATTAAGGCTGCTTAGTATTTTGACCCAAACATTAAAGATGTTATTACCTTCCAGTGCTTTTGTGGATCACTATCTGTAAAAATAGATAGCTGGAAAGGAAAAACCAAATAAATAACATAACCAGTGTGAAGAATATAAAATCCTTAGAAACTAGAAAGTAGCTGCAACAAACCAATCAGCACAAGAAAACCTCAAACAGAGAGGGTCAAGATGGCGGAAGGCCAGGTGACCGCATTTCAGGGAGTTCCCTGAAGAGAGCTGAATTCCAACAAAAAAACCACTACAAGACCACCGTGAACACCCATGAAACCAGCCTGAAATGTGATATTTCCCACTTCTGGACCGCCACGAGAGACAAAGAACATCGGCAAAAAGGTAGAAACAAATTGGAGGG
>PITA01001179.1:180409-210583 GCA_004023965.1 Spilogale gracilis | reverse complement strand
CTAGTAAAGTTAAATCAAATCAATCAAATGAAGAGCAGAAACCATTACCATAAACTGCCAATTTTAAAATAAAAGTACACTAATATGATTTATGGGCTAGCAAAACAAAGCTAAGAAAGGAAATCTTGCTGACAAATACTAATGTTAAAATGAATTTAGTTGCGTTGTGCCATTTCTTAGAAAAAGAGGGAGAAGATATCAGCAGAAACCTACTGAAGCAATACTGAACCATGATATTTTAGGGACTTTTATGAGAAATTAATGTACCATAAAGCAGCACTTTGGTATTTAGTGCAGTACAAGTTGTTTTTTCTCTAACTATGGGCAGCAAATGAGGCACTTAACTGTAAAATAGAAAAATAGGTTATATTTAAGAAGAAATTCAAAATCATTCATAAAAGATAATTAGCATTATTCAAAAAGTAAAAAATTCTATTTTTATTTAACGTGCATTCAACGTTACACATGCTTCACAGGGAAAATTTTGAATGTAAGATGGCTGTTTCATTTATAAGAGACAAAAGATATTTCCTTTGCAAGAGATTCTGGATTTCTGAGAATGAAATCCAAGTCTTCTCAACCTGAGTGCTGCATATTTATAAACCGAGAAAAATACATCTTACCCATACTAGAGAAATGTTTCTAGCTATCAACAAAGTTTAACATGTGATCCCTAACTTTATGCTTGAAGGATCAGAAGTTTTTATTTTATATAATTTCGAAGAAAGGGATCTAGTGACTATAACAGAAAAATGAATAGATATTTAGCACCTAAATTTAGAACACCTAAGTGTTGCCATAGTTTTAAATAGCTGTATGTCCAAATATCAGGGGAAATCTGCTATATGTTGTTCAATGATACCACAACATCCCCAAAGATTAATTCATTAAGCTTCCTTGAGTTGCAAATGCATCATCTAGAACATTCAACACAGTATTATCATTTCTTCCTGAAGTTACAGATATATATTCTTAACAAGAAATAAGAGGTTTATTTTTTTTTAATCACCATTAAATTGCCTTCCAAATGTGGCACTTCTTCAAAGACTTGGATAGAAAATAGTCCTTTTAAAAAGTCATATTCTACCACTAATATTTTAAATGTTCTTCACTGTGAGGCAGAGGTCAAAAAATGAAGTAAATGATCATGGACCTTCTGCTGAAATACATAAGCAAACATAATGCAGGGTCAAAGAAGATGAACATACACTAATTTCTGGTAAGGAAGTTGGCACATATATGCTTATCTGTAGGGTAAAAAAAGCACTGAATGAAAAGATAATGTCTGCTGTGACATTATTCCAAGCAAATAAAACCTAGCATCTGCTTTCTTCACATCGAAGAGAAATATTCTAGTCATGTCTCTTTAAGTAAGCTTGATTTTAATTCAAGATAGAACACTTTACTTCATATGTTAAAACCAACAGATAACATTAAAGTTTTCCATGAGACAATTATACTCATTTCCTCTGAAAAACCCTATAGCCTTACCTTTTCTCCCTATTTGCTCATAAGGCTTTTCTTGACTCATAAGGGGAAAAAAGGCTAAAAAATATATGTTCTTATTCCAAGGAGGCTGGAAAAAATTTGTATCGTTCACAGTCCTCATACTTGTCATCTACGCTCCTTTAACAGGTCACATTCCTTACTATATAATTAATTTCCTGATATACAGTAAAATCTAACTTCTCTTATTTATATCTTTAAGGTAAACACTTCTATTTTCTTGAAAGATATTCTAATTTATTTTTGAAAGAAAATGAGTACATTATAAAACAAGAACACTGTTGATGCAATTCAGTTGTTAGGAAATAAAGTGCATATAGATTTTAATATAAATATTGTTTGACAGATTACAGCTAATAGCTAATAAAATCAAAATGAAGATTCAGCGCAGTCTCTAAAATATGGAGAATATGAGATAAGAATACAGATTCTATATAAATAATAACAAAAATGGGGTGATATTCCCCTTCGGGGAGGGGGAAAAAAGGCAACTGAAACTGTTTTTTTTTTTTTTTTTTTTTTTTAAAGATTTTTATTTATTTGACAGAGAGAAACACAGGCAGAGAGGGAACACAAGCAGGGGGAGTGAGAGAAGGAGAAGCAGGCTTCCCACCGAGCAGGGAGCCCGATGTGGGACTCGATCCCGGGTCTCCGGGATCATGACCTGAGCCGAAGGCAGTCGCTTAACCAACTGAGCCACCCAGGTGCCCCGGCAACTGAAACTGTTAAGCAGATTTCTCCTCCCAAGCAACCAGACAGCTACACAGTAATACCAACATGCAATACCTGAAATGTAGAATCGCAGTCTGACTGTTGCCCTTGAACTTCAGCTTTTAATTTATAATTCTCTGGTGTCTGGCTGATTTCATCTTGCAAAGTAGGAGGTATGCCATGAGTATCATCTCCAGAAGCACCATCAGAGGGAACATAAGCAGGGAGAGTGAAAGAGGGAGAAGCAGGCCTCCCTCCGAGCAGGGAGCCCGATGTGGGACTCGATCCCGGGTCTCGTGACCTGAGCCGAAGGCAGTCGCTTAACCAACTGAGCCACCCAGGCGCCCCATGTGCACTCCTTAATGTCCATCACCCAGTTACCCCATTCTCCAATACCCTCCCCTCCAGCAACCCTCAGTCGGCTTCCCATGATAAAGAGTCTCTTATGGTTTGCATCTTCTCTGGTTTCGTCTTGTTTTGTTTTTCCCTCCCTTACCCTATACTCCTCTGTTTTGTTTCTTGAATTCCACATGAGTGAAATCATATGATAATTATCATTCTCTGACTGACTTATTTTGCTTAGCATAATATCCTCTAGTTCCACCCATGCCATTGCAAATGGCAAAATTTAACTTTTTTTAAATGGATGAGTAGTATTCCATTGGATATATATATATATATATATATATATATGAATATGGATATATATATATATATCCCATTGAATATATGTACGTGGTGTATATATATTGCATCTTTTTTATCCATTCATCATCTGGGCTCTTTCCATAGTTTGGCTATTGTGGAAACACTGGGATGCACATGCCCCTTTGGATCACTACATTTGTATCTTTGGGGTAAATACCCAGTAGTGCAATTGCAGGGTTGTAGGATAGCTCTATTTTCAAATTTTTGAGGAACCTCCATACTGTTTTCCAGAGTGGCTGCACCAGCTTGCATTCCCATGAAAGGTGTAGGAGGATTCCCCTTTCTCTGCATGCTCACCAACATCTGTTTTTTTCCTGACTTATTAATTTTTGCCATTCTGACCTGTGTGAGGTGATATCTCATTGTTGTTTTGATTTGTATTTCCCTGTTGCCAAGTGATGTGGAGCATTTTTTCATGGGTCTGTTGGCTATTTGTATGTCTTCTTTGGAGAAATATCTGTTCATGTCTTCAGCCCATTTCTTGATTGGATTATTTGTTCTCTGGGTTTTGAGTTTGATAAGTGCTTTATAGATTTTTTTAAAGATTTTATTTATTTAACAGAGAGAAACACAGCCAGAGAGGGAACACAAGCAGGGGGAGTGAGAGAGGGAGAAGCAGGCTTCCCGCGGAGCAGGGAGCCGGATGCGGAACTCGATTCTGGGTCTCCGGGATCATGACCTGAGCTGAAGGCAGTCGCTCAACCAACTGAGCCACCCAGGCACCCCGAGTTTTTTCTCATTTCTTTAGGTAGGCTTATATCATTATATATTTTGCCCAGTATCATTTGTTGAGAAGATTGACCTTTCGCACATTGAATGGTCTTGGCACACTTGGGACAAAAGAAAAGTCATTTGACTATATATTGAGGGTTTATTTCTGGGCTGTCTTTTTTTTTTTTCTCTAAGATTTATTTATTTGTTTGTTCATTTATAAATATTTTAAATTTATTTGATAGAGCAAGGGAACACAAGCAGGGGGAGTGGGAAAGGGAGAAACAGGCTTCCCACAGAGCAGGGAGCCTGATACAGGGCCTGATCCCAGGACCCTGGGATCATGACCTGAGTGGAAGGCAGATGCTTAACGATTAGCCGCTCAGGTGCCTTTATTTATTTATTTATTTATTTATTTATTTATTTATTTATTTGAGAGAAAGAGAGTGAGCTAGAACACAGAGGGAGAGACTGCAGGAGAAAAGAGAGGGAATCCTAAGCAGACTCTGAGCTGAATGTGGAGCCCAACTTGGGGCTCGAGGCTCGATGGGGGGGGGGCTCAATCACACATATATGAGATTACAACCCTGAGAGCAGGACCTGAGCTAAAACTGAGAGTCGGACCTAAATTGACTGTACCACCCAGGTACCCCACTGGGCTCTATCATATTCCATTTGTACATGTACCTGTCTTTTTTTTTTTTTTAAAGATTTTATTTATTTGACAGAGAGAAACACAGCCAGAGAGGGAACACAAGCAGTGGGAGTGAGAGAGGGAGAAGCAGGCCTCCCACGGAGCAGGGAGCCCGATGTGGGGCTCGATCCGGAGTCTCCGGGATCATGACCTGAGCCGAAGGTAGTCGCCTAACCAACTGAGCCACCCAGGCGCCCCACATGTATCTGTCTTTAGGCCAGCATATGTATCTGTCTTTATGCCAATCACTGTTTTGATTACTGTAGAATTTTTTTTTACATTTTATTTTTTATTTTTATTTAAAGACTTTATTTATTTATTTGACAGAGAGAAACACAGCGAGAGAGGGAACACAAGTAGCAGGAGGGAGAGAGGGAGAAGCAAGCTTCTCGCTGAGCAGGAAACCTGATGTGGGGCTCGATCCCAGGTATCTGGGATCATGACCTGGGCCGAAGGCAGATGCCTAATGGCTTAGCCATCTGGGTGCCCCAAACCTTGAAATCTTGACAGAGAGTCAAATCCCAACTAGTTGCTTAACCAACTGAGCCACCCAGGTGCCTCTGATTACTATAGTTTTATAATAAGGTTTGAACTCTGGAAGTGTGCATCCTCAGGTTTGCTCTTCTTTTTCAAGATTGTTTTGGCTACTCAGGGTTTCTTGAGATTTCATATAGATTTCAGGATGGGTTTAATATATTTTTATTAAAAAGAAAGTTATTGGAACCTTGATAGGGTTGGTGTTAAATCTGTAAATCACTTTGGGTAGGATTGACATGAAAAAAAAATTTTTTTTAAAGATTTTATTCATTTATTTGACAGAGAGAAACAGTGAGAGAGAGAGCACAAGCAGGGGGAGTGAGAGAGGGAGAAGCAGGCTTCCCGTGGAGCAGGGAAGCCGATGCGGGGCTCGATTCCCGGTCTCTGGGATCATGACTTGAGCCGAAGGCAGTTGCTTAACCAACTGAGCCACCCAGGCGCCCCAAGATTGACATTTTAACAATATTAAATCCCCTAATCCATGAACGCAGAATGTCTTTCCATTTATTTGTGTCTTATTTTTATTTATATATTTTAGATATTTGTGGCGCCTGGGTGGCTCAGTTGGTTAAGCAACTGCCTTCGGCTCAGGTCATGATCCCGGAGACCCGGGATCGAGCCCCACATCGGGTGCCCTGCTCAGCGGGAAGCCTGCTTCTCCTTCTCTCACTCCCCCTGCTTGTGTTCCCTCTCTAGCTGTGTTTCTGTCTCTCAAATAAATAAAATCTTTAAAAAATATATATATTTATATTTTAGATATTTTATTTATTTGAGAGAGAGAAACACAGCTAGAGAGGGAACACAAGCAGGGGGAGTGAGAGAAGGAGAAGCAGGCTTCCCGGGGCTCCTGGGTGTCTCAGAGGGTTAAGCCTCTGCCTTCGGCCCAGGTCATGATTCAGAGTCCTGGGATTGAGTCCCACATCGGGCTCTCTGCTCAGCGGGGAGCCTGCTTCCCCCTCTTTCTTTGCCTGCCTCTCTGCCTATTTGTGATGTCTGTCAGATAAACAAATAAAATCTTAAAAAAAAAAAAAAAAAGTAGGCTTCCCGCCCAGCAAGGAGCCAGATGTGGGGCTAGATCTTTGGACTCCAGAATCAGGACCTGAGCCAAAGGCAGACACTTAACGACTGAGCCACCCAGGCATCCCTATTATTATTATTTTAAAATATTTATTTGAGAGAGAAAGCATGAGCACAGGGGTTAGGGCAAAGGCAGAGCCCAAAGCAGACTCTGATGAGCCGGGAGCTCAACGCAGGGCTCAATCTCAAGAACCGCCCCCTCCCCATTCACCACCGAAGCAGAAACCAAGAGTCAGGACCTGTAAGCGACTGTGCCACCCAGGCACCCCGGAGATTCTATATTCTTTTGGCAAATTTGGCCTCTCTTGAGAACCACTGTGTCTAGAAGGTCTACTAGCAGATTTCAGTACAAATAAATTCTTTGGAAGAAACTTTTTGCTAAAATTGAGGAACTTCTCGACACTGGCATGCCTGACGCTGAGGCTGATTTCTTCTTCTTCCCCGATAACACACGGGGTTTGGCCTCATCTACATACAAGTGTATTTACCAGGCGCTAAGCTATTTGTCAAAGCGCTTAAAACCACATTGAGAATCTCCGAGCCAAGCCTGATAGATCACGTGGGGAAGACGTAATACGTATCCCTGTATTGCTAGAAACCCAGGTAGTCCGACTTTTGCGCAGGCGCAGAAGGAAAGGGTACAGTCGAACCGCTAAGGCACGCCCCTCCTCCATCCTTTTTCTGGTCTGGTCTTACTACGCAGGCGCGCCAAGTGAACCAAGATGGCGGCTCCCGTGGATCTGGAGTTGAAGAAGGTAAAAGAGGGTCCTGACCCGCCACAGGCTTCTCTCTGGGAAGCCAAGGGGATTGTGGATAAGAATGTGGAACGAGGATCGAGTCCTGAGGAAGGGGAGAGGCCTCAGGGAACTGGGGAGTGAGTTCCCAGAGTCCTGAGGCGGGACTAGGTCTCCTTAGGTTGGCGTGGGGGGCGAGAAACTCTTTATGGGTAAGAGCGGGTTGGACTGGCCTGGTTTCGTCTGGTGGGCGGATAGCTGGCCTGTTTTTTCGTTCCGAGCTCCGGAGCCGTTTGGTTGTATGGAGACTTCAGTTCCATAGTAAGGCCTGAAATAAGCGTTTCAAGTTGGAGACCCTGCGGACCGCTTGCCTGAGCCAAGGCACCTGTAATTCTAAATCCTTATTTGCTTTAAAAATGCCCAAGTCCACTCTTTTTACGCTACTTACTCGATCCCATACTTTGAAAGGTCGCAGTACCTACATACATTTCAGAGTTAGTTTCATAGCAATGTTAGTATCAGGGCTTTAACTCTCTACTCCCTTCCCCTTTTTCTTGAAGGACTTGTCAAAAAAAAGAAACAGTTCCGTAAAATTTTCCAAATAAAATCGGTATCAGAAGGAATTGGGCTTTTCTCCTCAAACAATTGCTTATAAATGTGCTGTTAGTCAAAAAACGTTTTCACCGTCTAAGGGTTGTCAGGGAAAGGATCCTGGACTTCATCTAATATAAACCTGTACTTTTTCTGGAAAAGGAAACTGAGTTTCAGAGAAGATTTAGTCAAAAGTTGGGACTAGAATCCACTATTCTCTACTCCACACCTTTTGATGATTAGGTTCTTCAGAAGAGCAAATTTTATGTCTTAATTCTTCCAGTCAACTTTTGCATATGAAATAGGACAGCTGAGTGAGTTGTTGCTCCTAATAAATGAGGTTGTTATTGCCCTGAGGATATATGTGTCTGTAACTCGCTCTTTTTCTTTTGAAACTTGTAAATTTAGTCTTTAACGTGATGTTCTGTAATATCTCAGCTTCAACAGTGTACCAGCTTCCTTAGCCAAGTGTGTACAGGTCAGGTAGTTTTACATGCAAAACAAAATTCATTTTAACAATTCTTAACGAATTCTAAATATTTACCTTTTTTTTTCTGTTAAGAGGTCAAATGTAAGTCAGAGTTTAGTGAAAGAGCTAACAATAGAATACAGCTGTGAATGGTCTTAGGTTTACAGTATTTGAATTCATTATTAAGAAACACCCCTGGGCAATGAATGCAAACTAAGAAAATGATTGGAAGTTTAAATTGGATAGTTCTGACAGCTAATTAAGTTAACTAAAAAAGAAACTTGTTTAAAGATTTTATCTTCTAATATCTTTCTAAGGTCTTTTTTTGTTGTTGTTGGAGACTAATAGGACATTTCAGGCACCTCTCTTCCCAAATCAGTCTTTGGAAACCTAGTAGTGGAGAACAAAGTCAAAAAAAGTTTAGTAGCCTTTGCCATGTATTGCAGTCACAAGTAATATTATTAAGGCATAAATTTGTCATCTGAAAGTCATTCCAGGAACTTAAGAGTATCCAAGAACTGTGTTTATTTATTTTTTTTTAAAGATTTTATTTATTTGACAGAGAGAAACACAGCCAGAGAAGGAACACAAGCAGGGGGAGTGAGAAAGGGAGAAACAGGCCTCCCGCCGAGCAGGCATGTGGGGCTTGATGCAGGCCTCTGGGATCAATGACCTGAGCCGAAGGCAGTTGCTCAACCAACTGAGCCACCCAGGCGCCCCAGAACTGTGTTTATCTTTGAGTTAAGTGCACATACAGGTCAAATTTGGCTTGTGTGGATATGAAGATCATCAGGGTTTTTTTTGTTTTGTTTTTTTTGTCTTTTTCTCAAAAATATTACTGTAGACAGTAGAATAGAACCATTCCTGAATTAGGGATCAGAAGAAATGGATTTAAGTACCTGCCTTTCCACCTTAAAGTTGTTCAACCCTGTGCAAACCACTCTTTTAAATCTCTTTAACAAATTTGGTTACTTTAACTTGTGTACTCTACACATTCAGAGAAACTTCTCTAGTAACAAACTATAGAAATGATCCCTGAAAGTATAGTCTTTGGTTACTTTAACTTGTAAAGAGTGATGATGAAACTGCCATCCCTAACTCAGGATTATTGAGAAGAGTAAAGGTTTTGAGAAAAGTAATGTTCTCAATCCCTTGTTAGTATTTCAAACAAATGTGGGAAAGTTTTGAAACCTAGTCATTTAACACAGATGAAGTGAGTTGTTACATTTGTGGTTCTTGTTTTGAATCTCTGTTTCTTGCATTTATTGTTTTTATTACTCTGTGGATGCGTGCTTTTTCATATGGTTATCTAATGTGCATTTATTCTGCTTCAAATAGACTGCATCTTCTGAGGACAGGATAAGTTCATTATTTAATGTGGTGGCTTAATTGTTTACTATTATATCAACATTTACTAATGTTTGTGTCGGTAAATTTAACAGCCTTGTCTCTGGTTAGCATGCTTTATTTTAATGTGTTTGGATTTGACTTAAGTGTTTCCTGTAAAATGTTTCACCCACTAAATCAAGGACTTGTTTTTATTAGGCCTTCACAGAGCTTCAAGCCAAAGTTATTGACACCCAACAGAAGGTGAAGCTTGCAGACATACAGATTGAACAGCTAAACAGAACGAAAAAGCATGCACATCTTACAGATACAGAGATTATGACTTTGGTAGATGAGACTAACATGTATGAAGGTATAGGAAGAATGTAAGTAAAATATACCCTTAAGGGGGTTATTGTGGGAGAGTTTTTGTCTAGAATTTGTTCATTTTAAAACTTGGGTTTAAGTATCATAGTAGTTTTGAGGATCATCTGGTCAAATACCTCCTTTTAAAAAATGCTAACCCCCTAATAGGTATGTTTAATTTTAGTCTTTGAAGTACATTTCTTAAACATTTTCCTGTTCTCTCTATGATCAGGTAGGTACTTAAGTGTATATAACTGCATGATTTGTCATGCAAATTGTTTATAGTAATTTTGTGTGTGAAGATTTATTTAAGTAGTTGCAGTTTTAACTTCCCCTATCCTACCTGATTTATTGGGAGTCATACAAATACTGCATCTTTGACATGTTTGACCATTGTGTAAAATAAAAATAGATTCATTTATCATTGAAATAAATCCGTCCTGTCATATGTGAGAAATCAAGTAAACCAGTTTACCTTTTGTTTGTTCTAATTGTTATATTGTTAACCACTCAACACTGCACTTTTTTTCTTTTAAGAAATCTATTACCCTTGTGAGGGAGAATAGATCTGCTTTGCCTTCTCTAAGCAGTAAATAAGGAATGGAAAAGTCCTTAGCTACAGGTCACATTCCATTACAATGAGCTAAAAGCAGAAGACTGATTTTTTTTTTTTATTTGTTTGTTTTAAGTGGGGGAGGTACAAGAGGGTTTTTCTGGAATTTGGTCTTTGAATATTATTTAGTAAATGGACCATTACTTCAAGTTTGGAGATCTTTTAGTTGAATGGAATTTGACCTCAGTCTTAGAATGACTTGTTTTGTGATTGATTTGAAGGAAGCATAACATGTGTAACATTTAGTAATGGCTTTGGAATGACATCATGAGAAGTGGGTCCTGCTCATGATTAGCTACTCCATTTCTTTCTGGAAAAGAGAGAGATGATGATAAACATGGCATTTGTTTTCTCTGAATAAGCAATATATCACAAGTAAATTTTATCTCTAGTTCATATTTTTCATTTTAACTTATTTTTAGAGAGACTCCCACTTTGAGGGTTTGCTTACTGTGACATGAAAGAATTGGAATGATAACACAGTAGAACCCTTGACTAGCTATGTAGTGTGAGGAGCATTGTTGGCATTCACTACAGAGTAATTTTATCCTTAATGTGAATACCCTGAGGTGTTGAAACCGTGATGTTAGCTTTCCTAGCATGATTGTTAACATGTTGCACCTGGGTTTCATGTCACAGCATTAGCCTTTGCAACAGTTAAAGAATTCTTTTTCCAAAAATAGAAAAACTGTTTTGACTATCTTTGGCCTTTTGAGCTATAATGAAGTTGTTTGTTTGAATCAGAATAATTTATTAAACATTGTGCAGAAGTGCTAGAGTAGTTGCTCTTTTTGCATACTGCCCTGAGTATTACAAATAGGTTGTATTCCATGTGAAGAAGTCTAGAATTAAAAGGCTATGATTTAGTTAACGGTACAACAGCAGTAGTATTTCCAGAAGATTTATTTCATGTAAAAGAAATACATAGTTTTAAATGTTTGGATAAGGCAGAACTTACATAGTTTCAAACTTTGGCTTTCAGTTTGACTTGTATGCTTTCTGCATTCAGCTGGGAGTGCAGATTAGACCCTGCATTGTAGGGGCATGTAAGGTGAATAGTGTTTGTTGTTTGGCTAGAGTATTAGTGCCCTGAGGAAGAAAAGACTTGCTGAGTATTAGTCTGGTCATGAGGATGTTCTCCTTGATGCTAAACCTGAAATAACTATTTCTGAATTTATAGTCTTGAGTAATCTTGAGTATCATTATGATTCACTTCTTTAATTCCAGTCTTTACCTTAGTTTGTCTTTTCCTTTTTGAGTATTATTTGGGAATTCTAATTAGAATACTAATTTTTCCCAAGCTGTTTTAAAACCATGAATTATAAAATCCCAAACACTCCATTTTTGTTTTAGAATCTGTAATAGATTTGTGCCATTGCTGAAATTCAGGCCTCATCATATCTTGTCTAGATTATTGCAATAGCATCTTAATGGTTCTGTCTTTATTCTGTCTGTCCAGATGCAGTCTTCATACTTCTGTTGGAATTGATCACGTCCATATTTTTTTTTAAAGATTTTATTTATTTATTTGACAGAGAGAGATCACAAGTAGGCAGAGAGAGAGGAGGAAGCAGGCTCCCCGCTGAGCAGAGAGCCTGATTCGGGCCTTGATCCCAGGACCCCAAGATCGGGGCTTGAGCTGAAGGCAGAGGCTTTAACCAAAGCACTGAGCCACCCAGGCGCCTGTCACGTCCGTATTTTTTATAAAATTCTTTGATCTGTTGCCTACAGGATAAAATCTATACTTATGATTCTAGCATTCATGTTCATTCAGAATCTGTGCTTATTGTACCCCCCTGCCCTCAAGTCCTGCCACTTTCTTTTTTTTTTTTTTTTAAAGATTTTATTTATTTTTTTGACAGAGAGAAACACAGCCAGAGAGGGAACACAAGCAGGGGGAGTGAGAGAGAAGCAGAAGCAGGCTTCCCACCGAGCAGGGAGCCCGATGTGGGGCTCGATCCCGGGTCTCCAGGATCACGACCTGAGCCGAAGGCAGTCATTTAACCAACTGAGCCACCCAGGCGTCCCAAGTCCTGCCACTTTCTATTCCCAGGCTCAGAACAGCACATAAATTTCATGTCACGGACATGATTTTGCATTGATTTTGGGTTATCCGTTGAGTTTGAGTTACGTGTGGGATTTAACCATGTTTTAATTGATTAGTAACATCTGTCATGGGTGAAGGTAGAAGAGTAATAAGTAGCACATTTTCCAGAAATGGTTGTCCCTACTTTGTCACAGGGCTTTGTCACACACGATTTTGTGCTTTCTTGCTTTTGCTCATTGTGTCCTTGGCCTGAAGTATCCCCTTTGCCTTGTGAATTTCTTATCCTTTAAGACACAGCTCATCTTCTCTGGAGATTTTTCTTTCCTCCCTGGCAGACTTATTCACACTTTCCTGGGTGATAACCAGAGCTTTTGTTCCTGTAGGTAGTACAGGAGAGAGAGAGAGAGAGAGAGAGACACGATTTCTTTCTTTCTTTTTTTTTTTTTTTTAAAGATTTTATTTATTTATTTATTTCTTTGACAAGAGAGAGAGATCACAAGTAGGCAGAGAGGCAGGCAGAGAGAGAGGAGGAAGCAGGCTCCCTGCCGAGCAGAGAGCCCAATGCAGGCCTCGATCCCAGGACCCTGAGATCATGACCTGAGCTGAAGGCAGAGGCTTTAACTCACTGAGCCACCCAGGCACCCGAGATGATTGATTTCTAGTGGGTCATTTTCCTCAACCAGGTTGTCAGTTCTCTGAGACCATATAGAGATTTCTGTTTGTTTCCTCAGTTCTCAGCATAATATCTGGCACAAAGTAGGTGTTAAATGTGTCTTGATTTGAAATAAATACGATTCTTTCTCTTGCCTAAAATAACTGCATTTTCTTTTATTTCTTTAGAAAGAAAATATGTTTGGAAAGTTGGACAATTCAGAATTAGGCTTCCTTAGTCTGTTTTAAAATATGACTCCAACAAAGGTGAAATTGTAAAAGTAATGTATTTGGGCTAAGGTCACAGGAGTTGTTTCTGACCAAAATTTTGTTCTTCGATTGGATAGGATTAATTCTTTATTAAATCTACCAAGAAAGTTGACTAACTCCAAATGCCAACCAGTTGCAGAGATGTTCTTCAGAATTGACAGTATAGAAGAACCTAAGCCTTTAGAATTATGCTGAGGGCAGTATAATCCTTAAAGAGTAAAGGCTATTCTATGCAGAATAATATTAACATAATAGTATCTTTTTTACCTTCCCCATTTTCATATAGGATAGAAATCAGGTTATCCTTTATAGGTATTATTTAGTTGAACCAAATCTTGCCAACCCAGATGTCTTTCAAGTCATAAGTGTGGAGAAATTTGGTAGTGTTAAATACCTCTTACATATGGCTAATTTGGTTTTAAACAAGGAAAATCAGGCTGCAGGGTAAGATATGATGAATTGCTATATACTATAAGCTCTGCATATTCATTGCTCAAAGCTATATTCCCTCCCGTCTCTTGGCATGTTGCCAGCACATTTTAGTTCTCTTACTTCATATTCTTTGGAGAGGCTGTTATGTAGCCTGATACTACTACCACCAATTTCTCGTTTGGCTACTTAAGCTGCTTGTGAGCTGACCTCACCGTACTGCTTTGAGAACTATGATGAAAGTTACAACTGTGGAATGATCTGTCTGAATAGTTGCAAGTGTTTGTCTTTGCATCTTTCTAGCATGCAAGAAGGGAATAGACATAGTTCTCAAATACTACATGAATGTTTCTTGCATCTTTTCTTTTTTTTTTCCTGAATAAGAACCAGTTTATAATGGTTTATAGGGGTTTTCTTCCTTTTTACTTTGCACACTAAAAAATGAGAAAATTTTTTAAAAATAAGAATTACATTTGATAGTGCATGTAAAGGATATTTAACCATGCCGGTATTTGAAAGGACCGTAATTAAAATAAATGTCAGACTTACTTTTATTAACAGTAGTTATGTTCCTGACCCGAATGGCAGGTTTATTATTCTGTAATTTTAATGTTCTTTTACTGGAGCATTACATGAACTTTTTCCAAAACAGACAAATTAAGCTTTTAATTTTTTTAATATGGAAGGAACTTGAGTAGATTAACCTTTGAGAAGAATGATTAGTGCCTTTTTAAAACTTGAACCTAACTAAAAATAACTTTGTACCATATTTAAACCAATTTAGAGGTATGCCACCATTCTCTGGGTTTATTTTTTACGTTTAAGGAACTAAGAATGAACAATGGTATAAATCTACCAACTAGATAAGTGTCTAGCAATGCAGAAATTGCTGTTTGGGAGCGGTGTTACTATTTCTACTTGTTGAAGTAATTTGATGGTTGATCTCCAATGGTTGAAAGATCCAGAAGTGTAAAACCCAAGATAAATGTGGCACAGGTAGAAAGTAAAAACAGTAGAAATATTCCTGATAGGTAACAAATAAACATCAACAAGAAAATCTAAACAGTTGAGCAAGTTTTCAACTCTTTAGGATGTAGTAATCTGAGTTCTTCAAGACGGCTTGTTTGAAATGTCCTTTGTTTAAAGTACGTTGGTTTTGTTGTGATTTTAATTGTTAGTTTGGATGTTGACCTGTCATTTGAAGCCAAGTTGAAATATTTGCTCTTTCTGTGTTTCGTTGTGTTAAATATTAATAGAAAGGGACATAGTGATGTTGCCTCAAGTTTTGTGACAGTTTTACAATTTCATGTAGCTGTAGAGTTGGTATTCCAATTTGAGGTAATTTTAAAGCCGACAAAACTGTTGTACAAAATAGGAATAAAACCACACATCTTGGTCCAGTAAATATTATTGATGTTATAGTAAAAATAGTTAATGTACTCTTACTGGAATCAAGTTTGGATATTTAGTGCTTGCTATAAGAGAAAAAAGTGCACCTTACTTTAGTTGTGAGAGCACACTGCAGATACAAATTTATAAACTTGTTACTCTCTTTAAAGGTATTAATTTGTAGTTTAGAAAAAATGAAGCAAAGATAACTAAAGAATTCTTACCTTTGAAAATTATTGGGTTTTTTTAGATTTCATTTTAAAGGAAGAGGGGTTCTTGATGCTGATCTGCTTTTACTAATAGAATGTGACCCACCCTTTTTGTGTTTTTACACGGAGCCATTTAAAGTCCTGGCTTTCATTGCTCAGAGTTCTAAGAGGGAGGAAAAAAAACAACTTTTCTGTTGTACAGGGAAAAATGACTTCAGTCTTGTTGATGCTAAGTATGTATATGACCCCAGATGGGTACACACTCCTCTTTCACAGATGTGGTACTCTAGGGAGAGGAGATTTTTGAGTAATAATCTTAATTTCCTTAAGTTAGTGATTTAGTCAGTGATTTAAAAACTCAAGTGTTGATTATAACTGCTGTAGGGCTGTGTAGAATGACATCACTGTTTTTGTGCCAGGGGAAGTTAACAAACATTTGCGTAGGAATTACATAGCTATGTTTCTTTTTCAGAAGAGTATTTTTAATAATTCTTTCCCTTCCCTCCCATGTCCTCCAGAATCCAGACTGTCTCACTGAAGCACAGGAAGTTAGTTTTGACAATTGTTGTGCTAATTAGGAGTTTATTGTGAAAAAGGAAAAGAAGTCTGTTATACTTACCTTGGGATGTACAAACATGCTAAAATAAAATTTTTATTTAATGTGTCCTTGTAGGATTACTTATTTTAGCCTGGAACTTGATTTAAAAATGTAATTGATTCATTTGGTTACTTGGAGGACTTGGCTTTTGCATTTCCTGACATCAAAAGGCCTGACTTTTTTTTTTTTTTTTAAAACTGGCAAAGGATTAAACAAGACCTGCTTTTGTTACATGAAAGTAGCAAGTACTCAGCAACAGAAGAAGATACTACAGTGTATTCCAGTTGGTGATCAGGATTGATTTAGTAAACTGAGGGAAGGGTGAAAAATACCATTACCTTGTTGTTCTTATGTCAATAAAAATTAAGGTAGCGTTAACCTTGAATTCTGTTACTTTGTCATTGGGGAATTGTTTGCTGCAACTGACTTCAGCTGAATTTCTCTGAAATGAAAAACAATCAGTGTTAAGCTATACTAAGAATTTTTTTTTTTTTTTTTTTTTTAAAGATTTTATTTATTTACTTGACAGAGTGAAACACAGCCAGAGAGGGAACACAAGCAGAGGGACTGAGAGAGGGAGAAGCAGGCCTCCCGCCGAGCAGGGAGCCCGATGTGGGACTCGATCCCGGGCCTCCAGGATCATGACCTGAGCCGAAAGCAGTCGCCCAACCAACTGAGCCACCCAGGCGCCCCTATACTAAGAATTTTTTGATTTTAGCTGTCACTTACCTCATAATGGCAAATTTAGGAACAACTTGCTATCTAATCTCTTTGAGAGAGGACTGAAAGGGTCATGTCAAGGAACATAATCTGCTTAATGAAACATCCAAAAGGAGCTCAGAAAAAAATACTGACCAAGAAGGTGAAAGTCTATGTGAACACACACTTGATAGTGACTTAGTATTCTTTCTTATTCCTTGTATCAGGAATTGCTGTGAGCTACAAATACCCTTTGCCCAGAAGGAATGGTTAGGATTGCATTTTGTTGCATGCATCATTAGTGTCTGTGGCTTTGTGAAGAATGTATGCTCAGTTTATTTTTAGCATTTAAATTCGAATAGACATGTCTGAGGGAATGTTCTACTGTCCTGGCCAGGAACTCTCATTACCATTGCTTGTTTTGAGGAGGGTCAGCTACCTTGAAATGGACCAGATTACTTGGAAGACACAGTTCCCTTGACTTCGAAGAGGAATTGAAGTGTTCTCATATAAAAATTTGCACAGCAGCAAGAGCCCAGTATTAAAAATGTATCTTTAAATAGATAAGAGCATGACTGCCCTAAACTGAGCCTTTTACATTGTTTGGCTCAGGGTAAAAAGATTTGAGTCACAATATGCATCCTGTATGTGTGTTTGACTGAGACTTTTGCATTTGTGCCAAAATATATTTATAGTCCTCTGACTTTCTGCTTTTGTACCAGGAGTCTTCTGTTTGTGTCCTTTAGTACTCACTGGATAGTAATTTTTACTATCCAATGGTTATATTTCATTCGGTGTTACATTTTTAAACTTGTAGTAAAATAAAGATCACATCTTGGAAAAAATTGTAGCAAATCTTGATGATTATATGTGGATATGTTTGGGGTTTGATGAGGCTAGAGTAAAAGTGGTAAACATCAGAGGTGATTATTTACCAGAATACTTAGAGTACCAAATAGTGACCAAAAATAAACATCATGTTTAAAATAGATTAACATACTACTGCTTCCATTTTAGGTGTAATGGTTTGATTTAAAAATACACAGTGGTTTCTAATTAGTACATATTGAACCTAGCAGTGTGTGAGTTACTCATCCAGAGGAAGGGATATTTACATGGGCCTGGGTTCCTGAAGGGACATTGGTCCTCTAATAATACTGGTGAATTCTCAGTCTTCATCTACTTGGACCTCTCAGTAGCATTTATTTCCACTGGTCTTGCTTCCCTTGGTTAACCCATTTCTTCCTTTGGCTTTTAGGATATCACCTCTTGGTTTTCCTTTTATTTTACTGTCCATTCCTTCTCATTCTCCTTTACTGTTTGTTTTTCTTTCCCATTTCCAAATTTTAGATTGCGCTTGGGCTCAGCCTTTTGAATTTTTTTTCTTCTCTTGTCTATACTCCATCTCTTAGTGATCTCATCCAGGCTTATCTCTTTAAGTGCCTTTTTATATACTGGCAACTCCCAGATTTTTATCTTTAGCTTAGACCCCTTCCCTGAACTCCAAACTTGTATATCCATCCATCTGCCTCCTTCATAATTCCATTTGATGGTTTGATAGGCATCTCAAAATTAACTTGACCAAAATAAAATTCTCACTGTTTACTGGTAAACCAGTTCCCTCCTATGGTCTTCTTCATTTCAGTAGATGGTTTTCAGTCCTTGCATGCCTTGTAGTCATCCTTGACTCATCTCTTTCAATCTTACATTCAGTCTGTTACCAAAGACTATCTTTAAATTTGGTCCAGAATCTGCATTTCTACTTACCACCACTCTGATATCAGCTACCATCGTATTGTTATTGCAGTGCTTCCTACCCAGAGTCCCTGCTTCCATCCTTACCACTTTATAGGTTTTCTCAACTGAGTGCCCAGAGTGATCCTTTCAAAACGTGTTTGATCACTGTAGTCAGAACGTTCAGATGTTTATTCTTCATATGTTTATTACTAAAAAAGATAAGAGCTTTGCAGTTGCTGATCTCCCAGTCTGGAACGGCCTTCTTCAAGATATCTCCCGTATACATCTTTCTCTTCATTTATTAAAAAGGCATTGAGGGGCGCCTGGGTGGCTCAGTTGGTTGGGCGACTGCCTTCGGCTCAGGTCTTGATCCCAGAGACCCGGGATCGAGTCCCACATCAGGCTCCCTGCTCGGCGGGAAGCCTGCTTCTCCCTCTCTCACTCCTCCTGCTTGTGTTCCCTCTCTAGCTGTGTTTCTCTCTGTCAAATAAATAAAATCTTTTTTTTTTTTAAATAAATAAAATCTTAAAAAAAAAAAAGAAAAGGCGTTGAGGCCTTTTATACCATCCTGTTTAAAATTGTGCACTTATTTTGATCCCCACCTCCTTGCCTCTTGTACTCCTTTTTTGTCTTTAATTTTCCTCCATAGCATTTATAACCCTCTGGCATATTATAGTACTAAGTATCCATTTTTCTTAAGTAAACTTTATTGAAACATAACATATGTAGTAAAATACACTCATTTTTAAGAGTACAGTTAGATGAGTTTTCACAACTGTAACCATCACTCTGGTCATAATATAGAACATTTTCATCAAAAATTCCTTCTCCCAAGTCATTTCTCCTTCCCCTAAGTTCTGCTCTAGGCAGTTGATAATCTGATTTATATCACTGTAGATTAATTTTGTCTCTTTTAGAACTTCATATGGAATGTGTGTGTGTGTGTATACAATCATTACAGAATGTACTCTTTTGTGTGGTTTCTTTCATTAAGCACAGTGCTTCTGAGATTTGTCAGTGTTGTGTGTATCAGGCTTCCAGTGCTGGGCTGCAGTTCCATTTCTTTACTTTTGCCTTTGCCCTCTTTGTGCTTGCCAGCTTTATCTTCCAGGTTGGCTATAGGAGTTACAAATATTTCATTCAGATGTGACACATCTAGAGGTAGAAAATACCACGTTTTCTATGTCACATTTGTAGGAGCAAAGACATCTTTCCCAAAAATCTTCAAAAGGGCCACTTCTCACATTTCATGACAAGAACTGAACCATGTGCTTGGGCTTAAATCTTGGGTGGGTGGGACTGCCATGATTGGATAAGACCAATCAAGATTAACCCCAGGATTCACTTCCCTGAGTCACTTGGGGAAGTGGAAGGTTTCCAAAGAAAATTTGGGTTCTATCAACAAAGAAGAGGAATGAGCATTGGGCAGCCAACTAGTAGTGTCTACTAAAATCATCAACAACAATTTTTATAGTGACCAACAGTTGAGGGGTAGCTACATGAAAACTGTTCGTAATATATGTAGGATGAATTAGGGAGAGTTTAATCGGGGAATACAGAAGGAAGCTATTGGAGTAATTCAGGAGTGTAATGAAAGGGCGTAAGTTAAGGTGGCAGAAGTGGACGGAGAGGAAAAGGGTCAGTATGAAAGAAAATGATGAGTCAGTGATATATTGGGAATATAAAAGGTACAAGATATTGGCAGGTTTGGGACTTAGGTGAGTGGGCAGGTGATGGTGGTAGCCGAGGATGAAATGAGGAAACTTCTTACAGGGAATGTTGGTATGGGTAGGTAAAAGGAGTTTAATTTGGGACATATTGAGCTTGAGATGTGGAGCATACAATTAGAATGACAGATGATGTAGACATAGTGCAGATGATGGGGGTGATTTTATTTTGTGGGCCATTAGCCAAGTTGAAGCCTTGAAAATAAATGAGTTCTTGGAGGAACTTTGGGTAGAGAGAGTTTAGTGGCTAGCCTTCCATAATGCTTAAAATATTGGCCCTGGAAGAGAAAAGGAAGGGGGTGTGTATGTTTAGGAATATGGTAGTTGAGGAGGGGAACACAGTATAGTATTAAGATGTAGCAACATCCCTCAGAGTTAGATTTGAGCATACTCTGTTCAGATTTCTTTTGCCTTAGGTATGGCAGCTCTAGGTGCTCTGTTTTTGGATTATAACATGAAACTATGTTATTTTGTTGCTCACATAGTTCTACTTTGATATTGGTTCTTTCAGGTTGTCTCCAACTTGCCCCTAACCTTTGGTCGTTTGTTTCTTTTGGAGAGAGAGGGAGAGTGCACTTTCACATCCAAGTATTTGGTGGTGAAGGGCAGAGGGAGAGAGAGGGGACGAGAATCTTAAGCAGGCTCCACACCTGTTGGGAATCTCACAACCCATGAGATCATGATCTGAGCTGAAATCAAGGGTCAAATGCTTAACAGACTGAGACACCCAAGGATTTAAGGATGAATAATACTTCATTGTGTATTTATACCGCATTTTCTTTATCCCTCCATTAATGGACATAGGTTGCTTCCATGTCCTGGCTATTGTCAATAGTGGTACAGTGAGCATGGAGTGCATATCTTTTCAAATTTGTGTTTTTGTTTTCTTTGGACAAATATCCAGAAGTAGAAATGTTGGATTATATAGTATATATAATTTTTTATTTTTTGAGGAACCTCCATAATATTTTTTATAGTGTTTGCAGCAATTTATATTTCCACCTACAGTACCCAAGGCTTCCCATTTCTCTTTGTCCTCACCAACACTTGCTATTTCTTGTGTTTTGATAATAGCCGTTACAGATTTGTGGTGACATCTCATTGTGTTTTGATTTACATTTCCTTGATGATTAGTGGTATTGAATACATTTTCATGTACATGTTGGCCATCTCTCTATCTTCTTTGGAAAATGTATATTTAGGTCCGCTGCACATTGTTAAATGAGGGTTGTTTTCTTTGTTGTTATGTTGTAAGAGTTCTTTTTTGATGTATTTTGGATATTAACACCTTATTGTATATAGGATTTGCAAATATTTTCTCCCAATTGACAAGTTGCCTTTTCATTTATTTTCTTGGCTGCATAGAAGCTTTTTGGTTTGACGTCGTTTCTCTTACATATTTTTGCTTTTGCTACCTAAGTTTTCTTCTGGAAGTTTCATGGTTCAGATCTTATGTTCAAGTCTTTAATCTATTTCAAATTGATTTTTGTGCATACTGTAAGATAGTGTTACAGTTTCATTCTTTTCATATGGCTGTCTAGTTTTCCCAACACCATTTATTGAAGAGACTGTCATTTCCTCATTGTATGTTGTTGGTTTGCTTGTTGTAAATGAATTGATCATATACGGAGGTTTATTTCTGAGCTTTCTATTTTGTTTCAGTGATTTATGTCTGCTTTTAGGCTATACTATATTTGATTGCTATAGATTTGAAATACAGTTGAAAATCAGGAAGCATGACATCTCCCCCTTTTTCTGTCACAAGATTTCTTTGGATATTTGGGGTCTTTGATGGCTCTGTACAACTTTTAGGATTTTTTGCGCCATCAGAATTTTGATGGGGAATGCATTAAATATGTAGATTGCTTTGGGTAGTATGGACATTTTATATTCTTCCAGTTCATGAGCATGGAATATATTTCCATTTTTATTGTCTTCAGTTTCTTTGATCAGTGTTTTATAATTTTCAGAATACAGGTTAAGTTTATTACTAGGTATTATTTTTGGTACAATTATTAATGGGGTTGTGTCCTTAGCTTCTCTTTCTGCTACTTCATCATTAGTGTAGAGATATGCAACAGACTTTTGTACATTGATTTTGTTTTGTTTCTTTTTTTATGTTGGTTTTGTGACCTGCAGCCTTTTGAAGTCATTAGTCAGTTCTAATAGCTGTTTGGTAGAGTCTTTAGGGTTTTCTGTATATAGTATTATATATTTCCGTGTATGTATTTATAGGTATTTCTATATATAGTATTACAGGTAGTGAAAGTTTTACTTCTTCCTTACCAATTTGGATGCCTTTTACTTCTTTTTCTTACCTGATTGCTGTGGCTAGAACTTCCAGTACTCTGTTAAATAAAATTGGTAAGAGTGGACATCTTTGTCTTGTTCTTGATTTTTTAGGGGAAAGCTCTCCATTTTTCACCATTGAGTATGATGTTAGCTGTGGGTTTTTCATATATGGCCTTTATTTTGTTGAGGTATGTTACCTCTAAGCCTACTTTGTTTCAAGGTTTGCGTCATGAATGTGTTTTTCTTTTTTCTTTTTTAAAAGATTTTAATTTATTTGACAGAACACAGGCAGAGGGAGTGGGAGAGGGAGAAGCAGGCCCCCTACTGAGCAGGCAGCCCGATGTGGGGGTCGATCCCAGGACCCCGGAAGCATGACCCCAGCTGAAGGCAGTTGCTTAACGACTGAGCCACCTAGGTGCCCCATGAATATGTTTTATCCTTTGTCACACGTTTTTTCTACATCTATTGAATGATCATATGGTTCTTACCCTTTCTTTTATTGTTAATGTGGTGTATCACAATGATTGATTTGCGAGTATTGAACCACCCCTGCATCCTGGAAATAAATCCCACTTGATGGTGGGGAATGAGTTTTTAAAAAATTATTGTTGGATTTGGGGCGCCTGGGTGGCTCAGTTGGTTAAGCGACTGCCTTCGGCTCAGGTCATGATCCTGGAGACCGGGGATCAAGCCCCACATCAGGCTTCCTGCTTCAGCAGGAAGCCTGCTTCTCCCTCTCTCAGTCCCTCTGCTTGTGTTCCCTCTCTAGCTATGTTTCTCTCTGTCAAATAAATAAATAAAATCTTTAAAAAAATAAAATTATTGTTGGATTCAGTTTGCTAACATTTTATTGAGAATTTTTACATTGATATTCATGAGAGATGGTGGCCTGTAGTTCTCTTTTTTTGTAGTATCTTTTTTTTTTTTTTTGTAGTGTCTTTGTCTAGTTTTGATATTGGTAATGCTGGCCCCAGGATGAATTGGAAAGTTTCCCCTCTTTGTCTATTTTTTGGAATAGATTCTTATTTAAATGTTTGGAAGAATTCACCTATGAAGTTTTCCGGTTATAGACTTTGTTGGGATTTTTTGATTTTTGATTCAATTTTATTGTTGGTAATTGGTCTGTTCAAATTTTCTGTTTCTTCCTTATACAGTTTTGGGAAGTTATGTTTTTAGGAATTTATCCTTTTCTTCAATATTGTTCAGTTTGTTGGTATATAATTTTTTATAACATTTCTCTCAATCATTTGTCTTTCTGTAGAGTTGGTTGTTATTTTTCATCTTTCATTTCTGATTTTATTTGAGTCTTTTCTTATTTATTTAATTTTCTTTTAAAGATTTTATTTATTTGACAGAGAGATCACAAATAGGCAGAGAGGCAGACAGAGAAAGAGGGGGAAGCAGGCTCCTTGCTGAGCAGAGAGCCCGATGTGGGATTTGATCTCAAATCCTGAGATCATGACCTGAGCCGAAGGCAGTGGCTTAACCCTCTGAGCCACCCAGGTGCCCTATTTACTTCTTTTAAATGAGTCTGGCCAAAAGTTTGTCGATTTTGTTAATCTTTTCAAAGAACCAATTCCTAGGGCACTTGGCTCTTGGTCAGTAGAGAAGAGAATGGGACTCTTGATCTTGGGGTTGTGAGTTCAAGCTCCATGTTAGGTGTAGAGATTACTTAAAGATAATAACAAATTTGGGCACCTTTGTGGCTCAGTTGGAAATGAAGTCTTACGTTCATTTGATGAATGTAATGAATTCTTTACTACCCTCCCCATGTTTTAGGTCTATGGTGTCCTACTTTAACATCCTTTTATTTTGTGAGTCACTTGACTGATTTTTTTTTTAAATTTTATTTATTTATTTGACAGAGAGAAACACAGCCAGAGAGGGAACACAAGCAGGGGGAGTGAGAGAGGGAGAAGCAGGCTTCCCGCCGAGCAGGGAGTCCAATGTGGGACTCGATCCTGGGTCTCCGGGATCATGATCTGAGCCGAAGGCAGTCGCTCAACCAACTGAGCCACCCAGGCGCCCAACTTGACTGATTTTTATAAATAAACCTAATTTTACTACTTTTGTGGTTCCTGTTTTTCTTCTACTTATGGTCTTTCCTTTCCATTGAAAGTTCAGTTTAACATTTGTAGGGCTGGTTTAGTGGTGATTAATTCCTTTTACTTTTGTGTGTCCAGGAAACTCCTTATCTTTCCTTCTATTCTGGGAAATTTTTTATCTCTCTTTCTGGGATAGAGAAAACTCTTTCAGCATTTTGAATATATTGTTCCACTCCCTTCTGGGCTGCCAAGTTTCTGCTGAAAAATTAGCTGATACTCTTATGGGTTTTTCCTTGTTTGTAACTGTTTTCTCTTGATGATTTCAAAATTTTTATCACTACTTTTTGCCATTTTAATTACCTTGTGTCTTTGTGTGGACCTCCTTGGATTGCTTTTGTTGGGGACTGTCTATGCCTTCTGGATCTGGATTTTTACTTCCTTCCTCAGACTGGAGAAGTTTTCAACTATTTCTTCAAATAAATTTTCTGCCCCCTTTTCTCTGTCTTCTTCTGGGATCCCTATAATGTGGTATTACTCAGTTCCCAAAGTCTTCATTTATTATTATTTTTTTCTACCCCATTCAGCTTTGCTGCATTCCATTACTCTGTCTTTTCCAGGTCACTGAGTCCTTCTGCTTCCTCTATCTAGTCTACTATTTATTCTGTCTGGTGTGTTTTTAATTTCTGTTACTGAGTTCTCCATCTCTGATCGGTTAATTGTATGTTTTCTTTCTCTTTGTTGAGGGTCTCTGAGTGTCTTTCTAACCATTACTTAAAATTCCTGATCAGGCATATTAGTTACCTCCATTTCATTTAGGTCTCTTGCTGTGATACTGTCCTGTTCATTCATTTGGGCCATATTCCCTTGTCTCCTTTATCTACGTCTCTGTTTCTGTATGTTAGGAAAGTCAGCTATTTCTCCTGTTCTTGAAAGTAGTGACCTGATGAAGAATAGGTCCTGTAGTGCCCTGCAGTGCCCTGTTCCCTGTTCACCAGTCCTGGCCCTTCAGGGGACGTGTCTCCTATGTGTGTTATGTGTGCCCTACTGTTGTGGCTGATCTGTGTTTGCCTTCAGTCTAGTCATCTTTGACAGTTTGGCCCCCGTGTTGTTAATGGGCCAGTCTGGGTCCACCTTGTGCTTGAGTTGAGTCAGACCAGGTTTTTGCCAGAGATGCAGTAGCACTGAACTTCAGGGTTCTTTCCCCGTGTTGTCCCCTGAGAAACTTTTGTTGCTGGAAAGGACCTGCAGTTAGACTCAGTGTCTGCCCCCAGTTAGGGCTGTAGTTGGAGTGGTGTATGGGGTTATCTTCCCTTCTCCCTGGGACAACAGTCACTTTGAAGTGGTGCTGGCCCCTCTTGGGACTGCTTGCAAACTACCAGGCCTGTGACACTGCTTTGGATGGGCTCTGAACAAGGGCATATTGAAGGGAGCCCTTTAGCAGCAGGACATGAGAATGGGGTACATGGTGCCCGCATGGTCTGTGTTGGTCCACTGCAGGAGGAGACTCGCAGCCTCCTGGAAAAACTCTTGCTAAGGCTTGCTAGGCTGGAGGGGGCAGAACTGCAGAGGTGCATGTGGACAGAGACGCTGTTAGCAAGCAAGGTGGAGAGTGTAAGTGCTGTGCTGGTTCCCACAGGTATGTCTAGGCTATAGGGTGGGAAAGAGAAATGGCATCTGCCAGCTCTTTAGTTCATGGAAAAGTCTCCCAAAGATCCCAACCCTTCCCATACAGACTCTGAGATTAGTCAGTAAATCCTTCCCATATACCCCAGCCATTTTTCAAACTGCTGCTTCTGTGCTGTATCTCAGCAGGAATGTTTCTTGTGCACTCTCTCTCTCTCTCTTTTTTTTTTTTTTTGTAATTTTTCTTTATTCAAGAGAGCGTGTTTACCCATGTGCAGGGGATGGACAGAGGGAGAAAATTTTTAAGCAGACTCCCCACTGAGTGTGGAGCCTGATGCAAGGCTTGATCCTACAACCCAGGAGCTTGTGACACAAGCTGAAATCTAGATGATGCTAAATTGACTGAGCCACCCAGGTATCCCTGTTGTGCTGTCTCTTTAAGGACAGGGCCTGCACCCTCCCCCTCTCCTAAAGCAGAGCTTCCTGATTATGAAATTCCAAGTGTTAAGGCCTAGTGATTGTTAGGCCTCTCTGGTTTTCCAAGCAAAATGTTATGGGGTACTTGCCTTCCCCTTGTGGGTCCCTTGTGCATAGGGTGTCAGGTTTGGAGATCTGGTCATTTCCCCTTTCTGCATCTGACATTCCCTCTCTCCTGTGGACAGTCCTTGGGGTCCATTTGGATTTCTACCCTTTCTGTATTCTTTGATGTGGCCCATTCTCTACATTTAGACATGGAGAGTCTGTTCTGCCAGTCTTCAGGTTGTTTCTGGGTTATTTATGCTGATACGGGCATTATCTAGTTCTGTGGGATGAAGTGAGCTTAGGATTCTCCTATTCCACCATCTTCCTCGGAGTTCTCCCCAGTCCCCCCTCTTTTTTTTTTTTTTAAGATTTTATTTATTTATTTGACAGGGAGAAACACAGCTAGAGAGAGAACACAAGCAGGGGGAGTGAGAGAGGGAGAAGCAGGCCTCCCGCCGAGCAGGGAGCCCGATGCGGGGCTCGATCCCAGGTCTCCGGGATCATGACCTGAGCTGAAGGCAGTCGCTTAACCAGCTGAGCCACCGAGGTGCCCCCCGAGAACCCCTCTTAATGTATGTTGAATTTGGTTTGCTAAGATTTTGTTGGGAATTTTTGTGTCTATATTCATCAGTGTATTGGCCCGTAATTTTCTTTTAGTGTCTTTATCTGGTTTTGGTATTAGGGTAATGCTAGCCCCCTAAAATGAATGTGAGAGTGTTCCCTCCTATTTTTTTGGAAGAGTTGAGTTGAGAAGGGTTGATTTCAATTCTTTGAATATTTGGTAGAATTAATCAGTGAGGTCATCTGGTTCTGGACTGTAATTGGTTGGGAGATTTTTGGTGACTCAGTCTCTGTAGTAATTGTTCTGTTCAGATTTTGTATATATTTACAATTCAGTTTTGGTAGATTGTATGTTTCTAGGAATTTATTCATGTCCTCTAGGTTATCCAGTTTGTTGCCATATAATTGTTCAGTCTTTTATGACCTTCTATATGTCTGTGGTATCATTTACAAAATATATTTTATTTATTTGATAGCAAGCGTGAGTGGAGAGGGGTGGAGAGAGGCAGAGGGAGAGAGAAAAGCCGACTCCTCACTGAGCAGGGGGCCCAATGCAGTACTGGATCCCAGGACCCTTTGAGCCTCTGTGGTATCAATTGTAACATCTCTTCTTTAATTTCTGATGTTGAGTCATCTTTTTATTTTTATTTTTATTTTATTTTTTTGTCTTGGTGACTTTAGCTAAAGGATTATCTATTTTTATCTTTTCAAAGAAACAGCTCTTACTTTCATTGATCTTTACTATTGTCTTTTTACTCTCATGCTCTCTCCTCTAACCTTTGTTATTTCCTCCTTTCTCCTAACTCTGAGCCTTGTTTTTTCTTTTTCTTTTTCTTTCTTTTTTTTTTTTTAATAACTCTTAGATCCCTGAGGTGTAAAGTTAGGTTGTTTATTTGAGATTTTTCTTGTCTCCTGTAAATTTTGCTATTTGGCCTTACCAATTTCATTTATCTCAAAGTATTTTTTACTTCTCTTTTGATTTCTTCTTCTTCTTCTTCTTCTTCTTTTTTTTTTTTTAAAGATTGTATTTATTTGACAGAGAGAAACACAGCCAGAGAGGGAACACGAGCAGGGGGAGTGAGACAGGGAGAAGCAGGCTTCCTGCCGAGCAGGGAACCCAATGTGGGGACTCTATCCCGGGTCTCCGGGATCATGACCTGAGCCGAAGGCAGTCGCTTAACCAACTGAGCCACCCAGGCGCCCCATGATTTCTTCTTTGATACCTTGCTTGCTTAGTGGCATGTTGTTTAGTCTGTATGTATTTGTGAATTTTCCAGATTTTTTTTTCATATAATCTAGTTTCATGAAAAGATGCTTATATGATTCCAGTCCTCAAATTTATTAAAATTTGTTTGTAGCCCAACATATGATCTAACTTGGGAAATGTTTCATATGCACTTGAGAAGAGTATGTATTCTGTTGATTTTGGATGAAATGTTCTGTACATACCTGTTAAGTCTGTTTGATGTTATGTGTCACAAAGGCTGCTGTTTCCTTAGTGATTTTCTGTCCATTGATGGAAGTGGGGGCATTAAAGTGCCCTGCTGTTACTGTATTGCTCTCTCTTTCTCCCTTTGGATTTGTTAATATTTGCTATAATTATTTTTTAAAGATTATTTTATTTATTTATTTAAAATATTTATTTATTTGAGAGAGAGTGAGTGAGAGAGAGCATGAGAGGGGAGAAGGTCAGAAGGAGAAGCAGACTCCCCACAGAGCTGGGGGCCCAATGTAGGACTCAGTACTGGGACTCCAGGATCATGACCTGAACTAAAGGCAATGGCTTAACCAACTGAGCCACCCAGGCGCCCCAAAGATTTTTTTATTTTTTAAGTAATCTCTATTTCCAATGTGGGGCTTGAACTCACAACTTTGAGATCTAGAGTCGCAAGCTCTTCCGAGTGAGTAGGCCAGGTGCCCTGCCTTGCTGTATAGTATATTTAGGTGCTCCTACGGTTGGCATGTAAATATTTACAAATGTTATATCATCTTACTGAATTGACTCCTTTATCAGTGTATAGTGCCCTATTTTGTCTGTTATTACAGTCGTTGTTTTGTTTAATACAGGTATAGCTGCTCCAGCTTTCTTGTGGTTTCTATTTGCATTGACTATCTTTTTCCATCCTTTCACTTTAAGTTTGCATATGTCTTTACATCTGAAAGGGAGTATCTTGTAGGCAGCAGGTAGATGAGTCATGTGTGTTATTTATTAATTCACGCTGTCTTTTGACTTGAGAATTTAGCTCACTAACATGTAAAGTAATTGTTGATAGATTTGTGCTTGTAGCCATTTTTTTTTTTTTTAAGATTTTATTTATTTGACAGAGAGAAACACAGCCAGAGAGGGAACACAAGCAGGGGGAGTGAGAGAGGGAGAAGCAGGCTTCCTGCTGAGTGGGCAGCCTGATGTGGGGGTCGATCCCAGGTCTCCAGGATCATGACCTGAGCCGAAGGCAGTCGCTTAACCAACCGAGCCACCCAGGCGCCCCTTGTAGCCACTTTCTTAATTGTTTTCTGGTTGTTTTCGTGGTTCTTTGCTGCTTCTCTTGCTGTTTCCTTTGTGGTTTGATGAGTGGTATGCTTACATTTCTTTCTCTTTATTTTTTTTGTGAGTTTACCATAAATTTTTGTTTGGTGGTTACTGTGAGGCTTATATACAATGACATGTCTAAAATGATGTCTGTTAGGTTGATAACAACTTAACGTTTGACCCCATTGTAAAGCTTAACATTATTACTCCTGTCCTGCCGTGTTTTATGTTTTGGCTTCACATTTTGCATCTTCTTAATATAGGAATGGTTTATTTGTATTTATTTTATTTATTTTTAGATTGTAACTCGAATCTAGTTAAGATACAGTGTTATCTTAGTTTCATGTATACAATATAGTGATTCAACAGTTCTATACATTATCATGCAGTGCTCATCGTGATAAGTATTCCTTAATCCCCATCACCACCCCTCCACCACCCTCCAACTATCACCTTGTTCTCTATAGTTGAGTCTGTTTCTTGATTTAATCTTTGCTCATTTTATGTGTTTCTTAAATTCTACTAATGAGTGAAATAATATGGTAACATTTTACATCTTTTTAAAAAAATTTATTTAAATTCGGGGCGCCTGGGTGGCTCAGTTGGTTAAGTGACTGCCTTCGGCTCAGGTCATGATCCCGGAGACCCGGGATTGAGTCCCACATCGGGCTCCCTGCTCGGCGGGAAGCCTGCTTCTCCCTCTCTCACTCCCCCTGCTTATGTTCCCTCTCTGACTGTGTTTCTCTCTGTCAGATAAATAAAATCTTTTTTTTTTTTTTTTTTTTTTTTTTAAATATTTTAT